>JANAVB010035058.1:0-125000 GCA_029216955.1 Iris pallida
AAGAAGCCAAGTACACTCAATTCTAGGCTTGCCACATGGGCCATATTATTAGCATAATATGATATGGTTTATGTTCCTCAAAGTTTATAAAAGGCCAAGCACTTGCCGACTTCTTAGCAGCTCATCCTGTCCCTGAGACATCTAAACTCTATGATGGGATTCCGGACGAAACATTGGAATCAAATATGATCTCAGAAGAATTTCTACCTGGAGGTTGTTCTTTGATGGAGCTTCTAGAATTGGACCTAGAGGTATCCTTTTGGCTGGAGTGGGAATTGTTCTTGTTTCACCCGATGGATTACCTATTCAAAGGGATTCTTTAGACGAATCATGCTCTAACAATGTGGCTGAATATAATGCCTTGCTTATTGGACTCCAATTGGCTAAACAACTAGGTGTTGAATATCTCGAAGCATATGGAGACTCTAAGCTGATTGTTAATCAGGTTGGAGGCATATATGAAGTCCGACATCAAGATTTAGTACCATAACATGAAGCAGCAACTAGGATAGCTTCTTTATTCAAAGGATTCTTCATCGAACATGTACGTCGGGCATGCAATATAGAAGCTGATGCCTTAGCTAACCTAGTTGCGGTATTGTCAGTTCCAGTCAAAAGATAACAGATGGTTGTTATCTCTAATAGAGAACTACTTTGTGTCAAAAACAACCACAATATTGAATTCAGCAACCTAACTGTGGTCAATGATATTAGCAAGGACTGGAGAGCACCTTTTATTGATTTTGCAGTACATGATATCTTGCCAGAAGATCCTAAAGAAGCTACACGTATCCGTCGTCGATCGCTTCGATTCTATTATAATCATACTACTAAAACACTATATCGAAGAACTTTTGATGGATTGCTTTTAAGATGTCTCGCTAGTGATAAAGCAAAGCAGATATTGCGTGAAGCTCATGATGGCGTTTGTGGGGCACATCAGCCATGTCCTAAATTATAGGATCATATCCGACGTATGGGTTACTACTGGCCCTCTATGGTATCAGATGCTATTGACTATGCAAGGAAATGCCGTGCATGTCAAATTCATGCAGATTTTATTCACCAACCATCGAAGTTTCTTCGTTCGACTGATGCCTCATGGCCTTTTGAAGCTTGGGGCATGGATATAATTGGCCCTATCAATCCTCCTTCATGTAAAGGACATCGGTTCATCTTAGCTATAATCGATTATTTCTCCAAGTGGGCAGAAGCTATACCATTGGCTAAAGTTAAAACGAGTAGTGTTATTAACTTCATCAAACATCATGTGATATGCAGGTTTGGTGTCCCTCGCCGAATCATCCATGATAATGGACCGCAATTCATCAGCCAAAAGTTTAATAGGTTCTGTGATGACAAAAGAATCAATAATGTTGCCTCAACGGCCTATAATCCTGCGACTAACGGGTTGGCTGAAGCATTCAACAAGACCATTATCAAACTTCATAAAAAGTTTGTCTCTATTAACAAACATAATTGGAGTGATAAACTTAGAGAATGTCTATGGGTATATCGCACTATTGTCCATAATCCTATAGGTTGCACACCTTTTTCTCTAGTATATGGGTGTGAAGCTGTTTTGCCTTTAGAAATTTAAATTCCATCATTGCGGATCGCTATTGCTAACGAACTTACTACAGAAAACAATGATCGTCTTCGGCTTTAAGAGTTGGAGACGCTCGACGAGAAAAGGATATTAGCTCAACAACATATTGAACTTTATCAAGCCCAGATCTCAAAAGCTTTCAATCGCAAAGTCAGAGTATGGACATTTCAAGAAGGCGAGTTGGTTCTCACAGTCAGATGTCCTATGACTATGACACATATGAGCAAAGGCAAGTTCGAGGCAAAGTGGGAAGGACCGTATGTGGTAAATAAAGTCTTCTCCAATGGAGCCTATCAATTAACAGATATGGTGGGCAAAGTTGCTATGATGCCTACCAATGACAAATTTCTTAAGAAATATTATATATAAAAGCAAAATATTCCAAAGACATGATGTATATAAAAGTTTATTTTATTCGAAGGCAGAATGAAATTACATGTTATTAAGGACGGGGAGGGGGGACCGATCCTTCATGATTAAATACATAATTTGCCAATTGTTCAAACGCCTCTTTGCCTGAACTCACAAAAAATTTATAAACAGCCATCCTCAATGCCTCTTCTTCAGTAGTCCTCCCAGGTTCTACTAAATTGGAGATCAAATCCTGTCATGGTGCGGGAGGAACAGTTGAGCCTTCGTCCCTTTCCTTTCGAGAAGGCACGGGAGGCTTAGTAGGGAGCGTCTCGGTTTCTTCTTCGATCTTCGGAGCAAGTAAATCTTTGGAAGACATTTTCGTATAGAAGGGAAAGAGATTGTCAATATCTATAAAATTTTTATTCTATTTATAGGCAAAACAAATAGATAATCAGCCTCGAGAACTGATTCAACTTTTGGAAATAAGCACAACTGTTCGTTCATTTATAACTGTTCATTCATTTATAACTGACCATTCATTGTCCCTTCTCTGAAACTGACATGACTATTCACTCATTTATTCTTTTCCTCGAGATTTTGAACGACCATTCATTTATTCAATGTCTCTCCCTTAAAAATCGAAGTGATTGGTTACTCATTTATTTGTCATAATAAGAATCTATTTCTCTGAATTCCAAATAGCCACGTCAAACAACTTGCCACATTCGCATTCTCTCTGCATTCTGTTATCTATGTCAGCATATCAAAATTGAATTATAAAAAGGAAAATAATGAGACAATCATTTCTTTATTCCTTCTTAAAAAAGCATATATACATCTTGATAAAAATCTATTACATCTCTAATTTTCATTCTAATGAAGGTCTATTACATCTTTGGATCTTTCCAATGATAATGAAGGTCTATTACATCTTTGAATCTTCGTATTTGTTGGCGGCAATTCCTTATCGTCTCGACCTGAAGCAACAAGCCAGACAATAGAATCAACTCTGGTCTTCTCTCTCAGAAAGACGAGAGGAGAACCCAGAGTGCAACAACCCAAAGTTGAGCTGCTATCAATACAACTGGTGGAGAGAAGAAGACCCGCCAGGGGAACTAGGAACGAAATCTCCCTTGTGATACAATTCCTAGTTCTGCGTCTCCACCATCCAACTCTCATGTGTATAGGCTCTTCCTACCATCTGAGGAAGACCCTTCTTAAACATGAAGAGTCCTGAGCTCTCTGATTTGAGTGTCAGAACCACATGAGCTGTCTGATATGAGTGTCAGAAGAATGCCCTCTGTAACATCCAAATCACCAATGCTAGTCCTGAAGAAGCTTGCTAGCCGAATCCTTGTAAATATTAACAAAATAGAGAAAGTTAGCAGAATCTATCAGCAGTGTGTGCCTATGAACAGGTGCATTTTTAGCAGACTGTGCCTATCAATAGGCGCATATCAGCACTATGTGCTGATCAAACCGGCGCATCCTAATAAAGTGTGCTGATCAACAGGCGCACATCAAAAATGGTCACCGATCAATAGGCACATATCTCCACAGTGCAAGTTGATCACACTGGCGCATGTCAACAATCAGCGCCTTTGATCGAAACTAAGTACTGGATCACAGTTTGTGCCTATTCTCAGAAATAGTTAGCACATATCAACAGTGTCTACAATATGCAGATCAATACTTATCTTCAAAAGTGGTGCGAAAGTAGAATATTCATGCCATTGATTCTTCTTCGAGACTTACCAATTTTTGAAGGCACAGCATGCAAACGAATAACGTTGGGATGAAGTGGCACAAGTAAACTAATGAATAGTAAGACCTTGTGAGAGGCCATTTGTTTTGAGAAAGTATGAATGACTCTTTTGTTTCTGGTTTTCCTTTTAAAGAAGGAAAGACGAAAACGGACACGTCATTCTAGGAGTCTATTTCTGGAAAGAGCTAAAAATGGACATCTAAAACCGTGTGACGACTGCCATGCGTCTCTTAAAAGAAACAGTAAACAAAGAATTACCCAAAAGAATGCATCCACGTGCGCCATTCGAAGTTACAGCCACACAACATATCAAAAATTTTAGATTTCATTTGCATAAAGACGGGTGGACCCCTACAGACAAAAATACAAGAAAAGAGAATAGAATATTTTTTTGGCTCGCCCAAACATTATTTATTGTTCTTGCCTTCATCAGGCTGACGAAGGGCGGCGTCCAATTCTTGCATGTTGCGGATCCTAGAGCGACGCATCAGATTAAGAAACCCCTCCGCATCACCACATCCTTCGGAGGATGGCCTACCATTCAAGTGATTGAAGACTGTCGAGTCTAGACCAAAACAGGCTAAAAAGTTTGCCGCTCTCAGCGACAAGTCAGCCTCCAACAGATAAGTTGTAGGCGCAACATCCTATCCCGCTTCAGGGGACTTGATTGTAGTGTCAGCATTTGTCTCCATCTTTTTCTTCTTGGGGGCCATTGAAGAATAGAAGTAAAAAATAAAGCACAAAGATCAACTACTACATATATATCAACAAATTGACTCTTTATATTCTTTATTGAAAACCGAAAATCACCAAGGAAACTAGGGAAGACAAAAAGGAGGTTTTGTGTTTTCGAGAAAGAGATTTAATTGTGATAACCAGTTGTTGACTAGCGCAACTTGACTCAATCAAAATTTTTATAAATTCAAAGTATTTCAAAACTTTGAAACGTTTTTAAGTTTTAAAAACTTTGGAGGGGGTCTTGTAGAGCCTAAAAATCAAGTTGCACACTGAACATACTAATCAGTGATCAAGTTGTGTCCCAAAAATCAAGTTACGCCACTGATATGAAGCCCAGAGAATAGACTGTGCCGCTGAACAGGTTGCGCCTAATATAATACTGCAACCAGTCTTATTGCGCCAAAATATACATGGCGTCTGATGCTTAATAGCCATCATTACCTGACAACACTGACAATTGACACCATAGTGAATGAGAAAAATCTCTTCGAATCCCATGAATTGTGCTGCTCGAGGGGAGTTGGTAGACAGCTGTCCTGTACGCTTTGTAAGTTGCGTCGAGGCACAATCCAGACAAAATCTTTAGTTGTTCCTAGGCGCAATCTGAATGACTTCTGCTCAAAATCTGCCACATGTCTAGGCGCGGCTCAATCAGGCACAGTTGACCGAAGCTCGCACAACCTAATGAAGTTGAGACAACTTGTATTCTAAAGCAGGATGACGTGGCGCACATGGCACTAATCTCTCAAGACGTGTCTACTATCCTGTACACGACAACGCGCATCTCAATCACATGATGCCATGCATCTAAATACAGTTAGTACACGACTTAATAACTGAATAAAAGTTGGCACAACAGGAAGTTGGCACAACCCAATGTGGCACAATCCAGCCTCGCGCACATCAGAATAACTGCTAAAACAGTTATTTCTTAAACTCTATAAATAGAGTTTCCAATTATTGTGAAATCATCACATACATACGTACAGAGATCAAGAACTCTTATAAAATTGCTGCTGCATTCTCCAGAGGCCACAGTCTTCAAGTTCACATAGTCCAAGGGATAAAGTGATCGTCTTCTAATCAGATTCCTACAGTTGTACTTCCCCAGAATTTATTGTACTCTTGTACTATCTTTTCTCAGTTTGTAATAAAAACTTTTGTTTTTTCAAACAAAGGGTCTAGTGGTAAAGTACGAGATAACATTATTATTGCAAGCACGGGATGGTCTGTAGACTCAAAATAGGCCAAGGCGTCTGTCCTAAAACTGATCCTAAGGCAAGAGTTGAGGGACAATCATAAAGGGGAATATGTTGCACAAAGTAAATCAAACGTGTCAATTTTGTATGGGTAGGCGAGGATCTCATTCCACCAGTACAGTTGAGTACTGACACCCACATAGTTTTCTTGTGCAGGCACAGGTAGAAGCTCGTGGTGCGGAGCTCGCTTGGATGCGTCGAGGTACAAAGTTCTTTGGCGATCCGAAGCATGGGGCAACATGGAGTTAAAACTTATACAGGACATAATGTATGGACGTCGCCTTCCGAAGCATCCGCTGGCTCAAGACATGTATTGAGAGATGAGAGAGAGCTGAGTGACTTGTAATGTGAGAAGGGTGAGCTTGAGTGATTGTAATCTTGGCCTTGCGCCCCATTGTAACCTTTGTTTCAATATCAATAAAGAGCTTCTTTTGAATAACTTGTGTTTGTTCTAAATTTTCGATGCATGTTCAATGTCTCTGCTTGGAACTTCTGTGCGACGATCCCGTCGCAGCCGCTGTAATCGGCCGTTATGGAACCCGCCTTGCACGAGCGCAATCTAGGCTTGTGCGACATCACGCCTTAGTGAGAACGATCGCTCCTACGGGAGCAGGGCATGACATAATGGTACCAGAGCACGGCTTTACGTCCTTGGACTATCGATTGAATTCTTTAACTCTGATATTTCTGCGACCTCTGGAGTGTTGCTTCCGCAAGTTGATATCGTTGGGGCGCTCTCTCTCAAATGTCCCATGGATGTCCATACAATAAGTCTATCTATTTTATAAAATGTAGAATAACAATTTTTGACAAGAAATAAAAAAAAGATGGTTCACGTAAGCACGGTTGGCTAAGTCGGGCTAGACATATACATCGAATTTGTGTCGACCTTAGAAAAGTTGAGTGCGGGATTCGAATTGTGTCAGACGAGAATGAGTTGAACTCGATTGAGTAATGTGAGATGACTATCGATAGGGGTGCTATTGAGCAACGATAACATCGATGCGATATAGATAAGCGTGCTTGGAATTAGAGAAATGGTTCGAACGAGATTCAAAGAAGTCGATTTTGATTCGAATTTTAGTTTTAAGGATTTGTTAAATAACTTCATTCCTGAGTGGTGTATGTGATAGCCTCAGGAATGTCGATCAATCGATTGAGAATACGGAGTGTTAATGAGTCTATCAGCAAGCGTCGCATGCATGCAAAGCCATAGATTGAGTATCGTTGAATAAGTTGTAGTCTTGAGATTTGACGAGTTGATTCAAACGACCTAGAAATTGACGTGCACGGAACATGCATGGGATTGAGGATTGCGCAAGTATGAAATACAAAAATGATTGAGTAGGCAAAACTAAATCGAAGAAAAGTTAAGGTGTAGCGAATGGATGACTTGATCGAGAAAATTGATACGGATTGTATACGAAAAGTTAGCATGACAGGCAGATAGAATGCATGAAAGGTTTGAATTTGAAGTTACGCGAATGACTCTAAGGATTGGATTGAATGTTGCTCGATGACTGAGTTAACAAAGGGACGATGCGAATTGAGGAAATACGTTGGTCGATGACTTAAGATAAACGGATGAATATATGCTATTTCGGATTTGAATGAAATGATGTTGTGAACGATTTGAGGGATAATGATCGAACTTGAATTTGAACGTCGAGAAGATTATCCAGCCGGACGATAGCATCATTCGCACGACTCAAAATTGCAAAGGAAGATCGTCAGGTTACGTATATCATCGATGGTATTGAGGCGTATCAAAGATCGATATGCGATAACTCAGGGGCACTCTAATTCAAGGGATGATGATCGTACAAGTGTTATTGTTCTGATGGATGCAATACTTAGGACTTTGGTTGAAATGAATGTTGGATGAACACAATCGTGTCTTGATGATTGCGTTGATAACCACAACGTCAACGGTCTTGTCTTGCGCAAGCGCAACTTCAGCCTCGCACATGCGTTGCGTCAAATTTGGGGTGATCATTCCGCGTGAGCACTGACATGGTGATTCATGTTGCGGGAATGATCAAAATCAGAAAAATCACGATGCGACAACTTTGATTGTCTTGACTTGTTGGTTTGATGCGAAGGTGAATTCGAGGATTTATAAGACTTGAGATTAACGATTGAAAGAAACTTGAGGATTGAGTAGGTCCAATCCGTACATTGAGAATGAATGAGTCTAGACACAAAACAAGAGTTATGCCCCGATGAGAATGATTATTCCGCTGGAGCGTTGCATGGTGATTTCATGTCCACCGTAGATAATCGGACTCGCGTGAGATCGGAGCGTATCAAATTGTTAAGTCAGACGACCTTGTGATCGATTACGTGAATTGGAATAGATGACTTAGGAAATATAAATTATGGTTTAGCGATGAATTGTGTCGTAGCGTGCTTGACTTGGAAAGATTGATGGACAAATTATACCAAACGTGTTTGAAGAAATAGACTATGCAAGTTGCTTGTTGGACGAGCGATATGTCGATGTCGAGGATTGGTTGAACGCGAGTTGTAGTAGGATGGCTTTGCTGAATGACTCGAACACCGTGCGACGAACATTGGGATGTGTGTAGGAAATCGATGTTCAATGTTTAAAAATTAGAGTGATGCGAGCTTGGATAGAAAATCCCGTACTATCGATTGGTTTGACCTTAGGATGGGGTCAGTATTGATATTGTTGTTTGGGAACTATGATTCCAATACTGACGGATTGACTATAGCCTGAAAAACATAGCCTAGCTGTTCGAAAGAAGGCCCGGTACGAAGCGATAGGAATTGTGGAGGCACCACTCATGAGGCTCGGTTGACATACACGTATATCAGGGACGCCCGAATATGTACATGATCCGACTCGAGAGGTGATGGTGGATTCCATATCATGAGGCTTGGATGAAATGCATGTATTTTGGGGACGCCTGGAATATATGCACGATCCAATTAAGTGATACGTTGAATCAAGTAAGACTAGAGGAATAGAAAAGGTTCGAGGATTTTGAAGTCGTGTTTTAAGGAAAAGATTGATGGTAGTGCGATCATTGGATTCAAATGAAACTCGAATGTCGATTGAACGAATAGTTTGTCCTAGAACTAAGTCGCCTGTGTGCGTGATAAGTGTAAGTTACCCAGTCAAGATATAGTTGTTCGATGTAAAATGAAAATCAGAGCACGAGCGTGGATCAGATTGAGGAAACACCTAGGCAAAGTGTGCGTGTGAGAGTCATTGAATATCGAGTTATAAGTCGATTAGTGTACTCAGTTAGTTTTGAGGACGAAACTTTTTTTGAGTGTTGTATGATGTAGTGTCCCGTCCCCCTCAGTCAATCGGAGGGATCGAAACGCCAACGGCGTTCGGACTTAGCCTTGTAACGGCTGCTCGAAGACATCGCTCGATCGAGGCGACCGCTCACTCAGGTGGGGTGGTTTCGGTGAACTTACCTCATCTTAGCCTTCATATAATAATTTGCATGTTTTCAACTTGCACAAGTAGGCTTGATAATAAAATAGACGAATCAACATAGCTAAGGGAATAATTCCGACGGTTCGAATTGAGTTAGAATATGGAAAGGTCCAACGGTCGGCTTAGAGTTGGTACACGGCGTGCTTTGAAAATGAAACTCGACCTTTCGTCCCGTGGCTTGGGAGAAGGAAAGTTGGTCTTTGATACAAAACCATGAATTAGCCAAAGTCATAGGCGTCGCCCGTGTAAATGCTCGATAAAGCATGCACGCTTGCACGATGCAAGGCTTGGCATAGCCTTTGCTCGTCCCTCCGGTTAAGTTGTAGGCTTGAGTAAGTTAGGCAAAGTTATGCCGGTCGATCTAAGTCATTCCAAGTGTTGTCCCGTTCTTTCTGCGGTTGTCAAGTTAAATAGTCCCACGATCCCAAGGCCCATCATATGAGGTATGACTTGGGCGATTACATTGCATAGAACACGAGTTGGTTTAAGGCACGATCTACAGTTAGTTCAGTGGAAAGTTAGCCACTATCTGTGGGTACTTAAGGAACACGTTATGTTCAAGTTAAGTAGAAAGGCTATGCAGTAGCCATTCCCTGAGTTCAAAGAATGTTAATTCTAAGTGATGGTTAGTTGCCGAGAGAAAATATGTCGGGACTATAGGTCAGTCACCGAGGCAACCCTGGTTTGGGCTCTACAAAAGAAGTGTGAAAAGTGGAAGAAGTAAATCGAAGAAACTATGTGATGATGATGAGACCATGCAATTACGTTAAGTCTAGAAGTTAGCGTAGGCGCGTGGTTATGGACAACTTGTCGACAAGTACGATGTTTCTTCGAACGGCAACCCGGGGCCACGGGACCGACTCGGCCTAGGATGAAACACGGTATAGCCGAGCTGGGTAATAGACAACCGGTAGTTCGGGGACTTGCATCGGAGATCACTACTTACGGTGCAAGGATCCCATTTACCAGGCTATGTCCAAGATGGCTAGTTAATGCCAGTGACCTTTCATATAGATAATAAGTTGGCGTACTAAGCGGCAATCCGCATGCACGGTGTCGGTGGATTCTAAGGAAATGTAAGCACATCATAAGTTGTGTTAAGAAGGTATGCATGCACAATCTGCCCCATGATTCAGGAGCCTAGGGTGTGGCTAAGTAAAGACCCGTGTCTTGGCCCGAGATGAGGCCTCGAGTCTTAAGTTTTGGCATGTAAGTTGCATAAGTAAGATTTGGGTCACTTTGAGTCTAAGTCAGTAATCGCCGTAAGAAAAAATTAGTTAAGTGACACTAAGTTCACAAGTCTCGATTGGGTCAGATGTCGACGAAAGTAGCAAGGGCCGCGAGGCGGTGATATGGTTAAGTCTCATTGAGTTGCGAGGTACAACCTCAACAAGGGTTTGTAGCACGGTCACACGAAAATAGAGTCTAATGTGTAGCTGCGTCTCTGATTTTAGGATGTAAGGCAAACACGACTTGATAGATTAACGTTGTTGGCAGGAGAAGGGTCTAGAGGTAAAGTACGAGATAACATTTTTATTGCAACCACGGGATGGTCTGGAGACTCAAAATAGTCCAAGGCATCTGTCCTAAAAATGATCCTAAGGCAAGAGTAGAAATACAATCATAAAGGGGACTACGTTGCATAAAGTAAATCAAATGTGTCAGTTTTGTATGGGTAGGCGAGGAGCTCATTCCACCAGTACAGTTGAGTACTAACACCCACATAGTTTTCATGTGCAGGCACAGGCAGGACTAGTGGCGCGAAGCTCGCTTGGATGCGTCGAGGCACAGAGTTCCTTGGCGATTCGAAGCGTACGACCGCATGGAGTTAAAAATTATATGGGACATAATGTATGGACGTCGCCTCCCGAAGCATCCACTGGCTAAAGACATGTATTGATAGATGAGAGAGAACTGAGTGACTTGTAATATGAGAAGAGTGAGCTTGAGTGATTGTAATCTTGGCCTTGCGTCCCATTGTAACCTTGGTTTCAATATCAATAAAGAGCTTCTTTTGAATAACATGTATTTGTTCTAAATTTCCGCTGCATGTTCAATGTCTCTGCTTGGGACTTCTGTGCGACGACCCCGTCATAGCCGCTTTAATCGGCCGTTATGTAACTCGCCTTGCACGAGCACAATCTAGGCTCGTGCAGCATCACGCCTTAGCGAGGACGATCGCTCCTACGGGAGCGGGGCGTGATAGCACTGGTATGGCACGATGCTAAGGAACGCCGACTGAAAGACGTGGTGCTAAGGTGCGTACACGCAACCGAGATGGCATGGCGCCAAGGGGCGCGCGTGCTCTGCTCATCTTCTCTAACAGCACCGAAAGTGCTTAGTTGAACGCATGAACTCTAAAATGCCATAACTCCCTCGAAGCCCATAGGAATCGAGACTTCCAAGGGTCTAAATTGTGTAAAATTGAATTTTACACAACATAGAACCATTAGGTCTCGAAAATAACAAGGTTTAAGAGATCAAAACCAATAAAAACTAAAAAAAACTATAAACTTAGATCTTGTCACGCCCCGATCCCGGAGGATCGAAAACTAGCCACTGGGCGTGATGCCGTACAAGTTTAGATTACACTTGTACAAGGCGAAACTATTACAGTTCCTGGTATTTCTCAGAAAACATCGATAACGCAGCAAAACCAAGCAGATAATTTGAAGTCACACAAGATATGAAGAAATATATATCTTTATTGATAATCATAATGGATTACAAGACTTACAGCGGAATACAAAGTTTACAATTGATTACAAGACTCTTGAATAGCTAACTGAATGCATACACTTGCCCTTTAGGCTACAATTGAATATACCGACTTCTTTATACTGAACTTGCCAATATGGCTACAATCTCATTGGTACAACTGAGTTCCACTGTTCCATACAATATGTCCCGTATAGCAGAAGGCATCGTCTTAAAAGAAGAGCTTCTACACACCCATTCGATTTATTGATGCCAAGCACTGATTCACAGGATTTCCCCCAAGCAAACACCTGTAAGTTTGCCCACAACGTGGGTCAGTACATTATCAATGTACTGGCGAGCGGTGTTGGCCCAACTCACCTAACAAGACAACACTAAGTAATCATATTACAGAACATTATTAGCAGTGGTCTTTCTCGTTGCCTTAGGGTCAATTTTATGTTATAGCCGACAAGAAGTAAAGCACGCAAATCTCATAGCCAACATAATTTAAAGCATGCAGTTATCACGCTTTGGTGGTTCTTATCCACGGTCGTGTAGCCATCCCTGTACATTTATAATACTTATTCGGCTTGCACAAGACATTGTTAAGAACATTATCATGATTCAATATAAATATCATCATTCAGGTTATTCTTACCAACAGCCGACATCCTTCCCTGTATTTGAGTAATAACTTACTCTGCCTGCATAAGACATCATTAACACCGGACCTATCTATATGAAGGTCACTGGCGACACGCAATCTTGGACCATCTTACTGGTACAACGGTGCCCTTTCAGTGCAGGTAGCTAGCCTCACTACAAGTCACTTTTACCGATGCCAGTACGTCGGCACCAATTCTTGTTCCCCCTAGGACGAACCGGGTTCCATGGCCCAGGAATACCGTTCGAGGAACCACCTTGTCGACAAGTTGTCCATGACCATGCAACTATATGCAACTTATCTAAGAAGAAACATATAATGCATGATAAGGAAAACTAAGTAATTCAGCTAACATTCTCATTCATATTTCCATCTAGCCATCTTGCCTTGAGCCAATGCTCATATTATCATCTGCCCAATCTAAGGTCTTGGCGTAATCAACATTCTACATCGGCGACAGGATAATAGAATGTTGTTACCCAATACTTTTGCCACATCTTTGATACCATTCATCTTTCCAACCAAACTCAATGTACTCATCGCCCAATTCCTGGGACTTAGCATCAATTTAGCATATATTCATTCGAATGCAAATCAAGCATACTCACTGTCTAGTACTTGGGTCTTAACATCTGTTTTACCATCTATTTATCGAGAAAACGCTCGATATACTCACCGCTCAAGCGGTTGGGACTTCACCTTCACCTGTCATGTAATTCATCGTAACGTCGTACAAGCATACAATTCATCTAGCAACAACCGCTTACGTTCAGGTGATTGTTATCTTTCATTATCTTTCCAAATTCCATACAAGGTGTTATTGAGCAACACAATAAGAAACATAACACTCTATCCTTTATTTTAAGCGTGGTGTTAAAGGATCTTTGAAGGGTTTAACACTACTCACATTCATAGGACGATTCCCGCCACGATCGCATAGCCTTCCAAGCAATCCTTCGCATATTCCCAAGTCCAACAAGGCTTCATCGAACCAACCATCCATCATAAGGCATCTTGCGGGTCGGGGTACTACAATATATACCACTCAGAAAATTTTCGTCCTCGAAACTCAAAATAAAACTCATTCCCAAAACTTCAACCGACTTTTCATGAAACTTCTCAACAATCAACTTGCACCATCTAATATTTCTCCGCAATCTCTCGATTGATTTCAAGTAATGTACCATCTCGTTATAATATCCCAATTGATTCAAAATAGTTTACCATCTTTGATCTATCCTCCGACACTCGTGCAATTCTTTAGCACATATTAATCCACCCCGTGGCTTCGTTTGGATTCAGCATATCACTTAGTTGGAGTCATACACATATTTTAGGCGTCCCCGAAATACATACACTTCAGCCAAGTCCAGTGAGAGAAAAAGCGAACGAGCTACGGTGTAACTTTTTTTTTCGAACATCAGTAATTCTTTTCGAGCATCTCGTATAATCCCACTTATTTATTCAATATTCCAACCAACTAATAAGACAATAGATGTTGCAAATTCCAACTCGAGAAATTTTCCACAGTCGATCCTAACGTTTTCCAAAGTATTCAGACTTAGATATATCAAGTATTCCTTTCAAGTTCATTGTCATCCATGCCACCAAGGTTGATAAATCCTATTGCCACATTTTATTTTGATATTCCAATTCTCGTCGGTCAAATCTTGTACTCATTATCGTTCGCATCCATACACTTTGTTTGCAACTCATAAATTTTCTCGATCATAATCCATCCATCAAATTGTACCATCATTCCATTCTAGTAACATTTCTTGTTGTACCTAAATATATTTTCTTATTGATAAGCCAACATATTATCCTCTCGCATAAGCAACTTTTATATCCAGCAACATTAATCCCGATGGTCATTCCTATTCACATTCGCCGATCTAGGCTACATGTACTATCCAATTCCGTCGTTACACTTATCCTCAATTCTGATCCGGTCAATAAAATTATCCCAACTTTCTCAAGGCACTACCATTTATTTACACAGCTCAATATTAATCAACCAATCCAACCAGCTTTAACAATTTCCAGCATTCCAACAAAGGCAACTCAATTTTCGAAACTAACATGATCCGTCATCCCATTCAACATTATAACGTTAAATTTCCCAAATATCTATTCCATTCCGAAGCCTACCTTCCGACACATATTACTCATTCTGACTATACTCATGCAACATCATTAGGGACATCCTACGGTTTTCCAACTGTCAACTTAGCATACAGTCAAGTCTCTATGGTCAGCTAATCTAAGCTAAACCAAACATTCAGCTAACTCGTGTGAGATGAGTAGCTATCAGTGACATACTTATCTCTTATCTTAGAGGCAACCAATTCTCATCATAGTGCAACTCTATGGTCTAACCAACTTAGGGACATGGGACACCACCCCAATGTTATGAACTTATTCCCAATATGGACAACTGAAGAACATAGCCAACCAATCTGAAACTTAAGCAACCAACAACATTCTAGGCAACCAACCAACACTCTAGGCAACCAACCAACACTCTAGTCAACCGACCGACATTCTAGGCAACCAACCGACAATCTAGGCAACCAGCCAACAATCTAGAGTCAAGTCTTTCTACCCGTACTCATACTCGGGTCATACCCAACAAAGTCTCATTCTAGACTTACCTGCAACCGACAAAAATCTATTCGACAATTCTATCCAACAATTCTATCCCACAATTCTATGGGTCAATCTTGAAGCTATCATATAAAACTTATCAATCGAATATCCAAACTTTCAATTTTCACTTTGCATAGACATAGCATCACTTGTTCAATCCGACTTGCATCTTCATATCGAACTCAAATTGTCTATTCAATCGGGTCAACTATTCTGAGTCATCATCCGACATTACTATCTCAATAGTTTATCACTTACGGTTTCTTCCGACGGTCTCTTCGCGACATATTCATTCCACACATTCTTAGATCATCGATACGGTCTATACTCTCTTAACTAACAAAATAAGGCAACTACATAATCGTATTTCTTCCGTGGCATCATTTATAAATTTTCTAGCACCAACACGGTTATCTCTTAGCAATTCACGTTAACCATCATTATTCGTTTTGCATCATCTCCTTATGATTCCATAAGAAAATTTACTATTCATGCACCGATCCAATCTCTATAGAACCAATCATCTAGTATTTGTATATCGGTCATCTTAGTGGATATAACATAACTCAATAGGTAAGTTATAATCCAATAATTCTATATTCCACTAAACTTGTTATTCATGCGACAACATCATCTACTGATATGGTCTATTATATATCGCTACACCTCGATACTTATTTGTATTCCAGCCAATCGATTCTCATAAGGGACATTTACTCTTTCTTGCATTAAGGGACAAGTACCCATTCTCTACGCCTCAAAATAGTCAAGGGTCATAACTTGTTAATTCGGGACACATCAAATTCTCTCAAGCACAACTGCACTACGTGCTAAGATCATCTATTTCTCATGCCCACTTTCAAGTCTAACTTTTCAATTGATGCAACTCTCTGCATCTTCTAAATCATTCGCAACATCCCGATAAGCGTCTAACATCACCATCAATTCTGTCGATATCCAGCATGAAATTTCTTATACTCAATTCCAACATCGTTCAATATTCGGTCCATAGTTATTCTCGCAAAATCTTTCGATAGCAACACCACACCATCGTTACTAAGCCTGACATCCTCCTTACCCAACTGATTCAAGTCTTCACCTAAATTTGAAATTCGTTTCCTTTCCAACCAAGGCATTCCTTTCCTATTCTTAATTATCTTATTACTCAACATAATGCTACCCGACAAGGTCTAGCGATGGTTCATCCGAACACATCAAATTCT
This sequence comes from Iris pallida, assembly GCA_029216955.1. Taxonomy (NCBI): domain Eukaryota; kingdom Viridiplantae; phylum Streptophyta; class Magnoliopsida; order Asparagales; family Iridaceae; genus Iris; species Iris pallida. The sequence goes on from JANAVB010035058.1 coordinate 16,434, forward strand.
CTCAACGGGTCATCCAATTTAAAAATCAAGAAACATGCCTAGCCAACATGTATCAATCGTAATCTTAGCTACGATTCGATACCACCAAATACCTTATAGGTAAAGCAATCACAAAATTATAAACACATCAAGGGTCAAGGGACATCTTATCACGACGAGGGTATATGTAATATACCACTCAGAGCTCAAGCCATTCCGACACAATATTCCCTCGCATCAAACCAACGTCCAATATGGACAATCCATCCTGCAGTGGTTATGCTGACCACAAATACCGACTCAAGATTCTGTTGATATTCCATTCACTGAAATCCATTCACATTCTGTTCCAACATACCAAACCGTCACCCACGGTCGATTGCTGCATAACAATTGACTTCAATAAATCCCACACATAAGACCTCCAGCATACATCACAAACTTATTATCGTATCGCATCATTGTTATTCTTTTTGGTATCTTTTAGAAATTCAACAAAACACACATATCACAGCCCACATATTTACACTTATTATATGGATCACCCAGTGAGAGGTTAGAATGATCAACGGACTTTCAGTCAAGGGAACAACTTAGAATAGTTTGGAAGCAACACAGAGTAATCGAAGAAGCACTATGAGTCATCATAGAGGCAACTTTGATTTCATCGCGGAAGCAACTTTGAGTATTCGCGGAACGAACATTGATTCACCATGGAAGCAACTTTAGAATAATCGCGGAAGCAATCGTTGAGTCATCGCGAAAGCAGCTTAGAATCATCTTAGTAGCAACATTGATTTCAAACAAATCGAATAAGAATCCAAGGACGTAAAGCCGTGCTCTGATACCATTATGTCACGCCGCAATCTCGGAGGATCGAAAACTAGCCACTGGGCGTGATGTCGTATAAGTCTAGATTGTACTTGTACAAGGCAAAACTATTACAGTTCCTGGTATTTCTCAGAAAACATCAATAACGCAGGAAAACCATGCAGATAATTTAAAGTCACACAAGATATGAAGAAATGTATATCTTTATTAATAATCATAATGGATTACAAGACTTGCAGCATAATACAGAGTTTACAATTGATTACAAGACTCTTGAATAGCCAACTGAATGCATACACTTGCCCTTTAGGCTACAATTGAATATACCGACTTCTTTACACTGAACTTGCCAATATGGCTACACTTTCACTGGTACAACTGAGTTCTACTGTTCTATACATTATGTCCCATATAGCAGAAGACATCGTCTTGAAAGAAGAGCTTTTGCACACCCGTCCGATTCATCGATGCCAAGCACTGATTCACAGGATTTCCCCCAAGCAAACACCTGTAATATTGCCTACAACGTGGGTCAGTACATCATCAATGTACTGGCGAGCGGTGCTGGCCCAACTCACCTAAGAAGATAATACTATGTAATCATGTTACAGAATATTATTAACAGTGGTCTTTCTCGTTGCCTTAGGGTCAATTTCATGTTATAGCCGATAAGAAGTAAAGCATACAAATCTCAAAGCCAACATAATTTAAAGCATGCAGTTATCACACTTTGGTGGTTCTTATCCACGGTCGTGTAGCCATCCCTGTACATTTATAATACTTACTTGGCCTGCACAAGACATTGTTAGGAACAATATCATGATTCAATATAAATATCACCGTTCAGGAGTTTCTTACAAACGGTCGACATCCTTCCCTGTATTTGAGTAATAACTTACTCTGCCTGCATAAGACATCATTAGCACCGGACCTATCTATATAAAGGTCACTGGCGACACGCCATCTTGGACCGTCTTACTGGTACAACGGTGCCCTTTTACTGCAGGTTGCTAGCCTCACTGCAAGTCCCATTTATCGATGCCAGTACGTCGGCACCAATCCTTATTCCCCCTAGGACGAATCGGGTTCCATGGCCCAAGAATACCGTTCGAGGAACCACTTTGTCGACAAGTTATCCATGACCATGTAACTATATGCAACTTATCTAACAAGAAACATATAATGCATAATAAGGAAAACTAAGTAATTCAGCCAACATTCTCATTCATATTGCCATCTAGCCATCTTGCCTTGAGCCAATGCTCACATTATCATCTGTCCAATCCAGGGTCTTGGCGTAATCAACATTCTACATCGGCGACAGGATAATAGAATGTTGTTACCCAATCCTTTTGCCACATCTTTGATACCATACATCTTTCCAACCAAACTCAATGTACTCACCGCCCAATTCCTGGGACTTAGCATCTGTTTAGCATATATTCATTCGAATGCAAATCAAGCATACTCACTGCCCAGTTCTTGGCTCTTAACATCTGTTTTACCATCTATTCATTTTGCCAACGCTCGATATACTCATTGTCCAAGTGTTTGGGACTTTGCCTTCACCTGTCATGTAATTCATCGTAACATCGTACAAGCATATAATTCATCTAGCAACCACAGCTTACGTTCAGGTGATTGTTATTTTTTATTATCTTTCCAAATTCCATGCAAGGTGTTATTGAGCAACATAATAAGAAACATAACACTATATCCTTTATTTTAAGCATGGAGTTGAAGGATCTTTGAAGGGTTCAACACTACTCACATTCATAGGACGATTCCAGCCACGATCGCATAGCCTTCCAAGCAATCCTTTGCATATTCCCAAGTCCAACAAGGCTTCATCGAACCAACCATCCATCATAAGGCATCTTGCGGGTCGGGGCACTACAGATCTACCAAAATCCATCCATAAAAATTAAAAATGTCAAGTTCTAAAGAGGCTTAGAATTATGCAAAAAAGAGATTGGAACAATAAAACTTGAGATCCATCAGGAAGCAAGTTGCACTTGCGTAGGGCTTCTATATAGGTGGAGAGGAGTAAATGAAGAAGAAAACGAATTAAATGAGAAGTAATAGGGAAGAGAGAAGAGTTGACTTATATATCAACCTCTCAATCTCAACCCAAACCAAACCAAACCAAGAAAAGCCTAGCCAAGCCGAACAAAAATAAACCAAGCAAAGGCTAAGCAAGACAAGTTAAAAATACTGGTCATCTGAAAAATGTCAGAAATTCGTACACGTATACTGAAAATACGTATAATAGAAAATGGGAGTGACAATTATGAAAACATACAAATGCACATAACATGCGAATGAATTCTAATCTTGCAACTGGGGCATATGTTTCATTATAGTCGATAGCTTCTTCTTGGTTGTATCCTTAAGCTAGAAGTCGAGCCTTATTACGAGTAACTAAACTTTTCTCATTAAGTTCATTTCGGAATACGTAGCGGCTGCCAATGACCGGATGATTAATGGGCTTGGGAACAAGTTCCCAAACTTGATTCTATTTAAATTGGTTTAATTCCTCTTGCATAGCATCTAACCAAAAAATATTACTACATGCTTCTTCAATAGTTTTCAGTTCTAGTTGCGAAATAAATGCAACACAGGAAACTATATCGCTAATTGAGAACGAGTACTTACACCCCTTGTAATCTCACCTATAACCAAGTCCATGGAATGGTCAGCCAAAAATTTTATTCTTTTTGGCAGACTCGCAAGGTAGCTGGTTTCGGCTTCTGATTCTGTATATAGTCTGCCTGGAGGATCAGCTGGTGCCGTGCTTGAAGGTTCTGTAGTTGCAGTACTTGGTGTACTGATGTTTTCATGATCATCGTCGATTATCTGTTGATTTAGTTCGTCAAAGGTAACATTCATTGACTCTTCGATGATCATAGTCCCTTTGTTGAAGACATGAAACCCTTTATTTTTGGCCGCATAACCTAAAAATATACCATCATCGACCTTTTCGTCAAATTTTTTCAAATCATCTTTTGTATTAAGAATAATGCATTTGCAACCAAATTTTTTGAAATAAATAACAGATGGTTGTAGAAGCATGGAAAAGAATAAAGAAAAGTCCATGCGGCCAAGGATCCCCAAGCGGCTCAGAGAACCCATGCGGCTCAGGGGTCCCTACGGCTCAAGAGCCTATGCGGCTCGAATAATCTCATACGGCTCAGAGAGGAGCCACGTGGCCTTCAACAGCGCCTCCTTTCGTCTTTTGCTGTATTTAATGCCCTGACGGCTGACAGCTCTTACAAATGATAGCTCTGACATAAAAGTGCAATAATGACTGGCATAAAGGCGCGTTCCTAGGGAAGAGAAGAGAAGAAAATCTTCTCACAGTTGGCAGGATCCACCAAATTTCGAGGTATGCGACTGCTGCATTTATGCGACTAACCACTCCATACGGCCGCTCATTTCATGCGGCCGCCTATCCTCATGCGGCTGTATCCTCTATGCGGCCGTCTATCGTCATGCGGCTACAACCTTTATGCGGCCGCCCATCAGCATGCGGCTGCCCATCTTCATGCGGTTGCCCATCTTCATGTGGCCGTTCATCCTTATGCGACCCATTCATATGCGGCTCTGCCAAGATGACCCAATGGAGGATACGTGGCGCTTGTCACGACACGTGGCAGTCTTGTCTTCCTGGAATTATGGATGCTAACAAATCCTAACAAAATTAGATTTGTTGCAATCACCATAATTGCCAAGATTAAGTCAAATCGAGCAAACTGGACACGTGGCAGGCCATTACAAGTTGCGAATATTCATGGCAATCAACATTTATGTCCCACAGAGATTCAATACAATCTACATTGATTACCTAGATTTGCTACAATCAAAATGAAGGGCCCAGATTAATTGGTCCTTAACCATCGACATATCAAGGAGGCAATCATCGCAAACCCTAATGATTGCATCCCATTCCTACAAATAGCAAGGTGCCATTCCTTTGCAAAGAGGACCTTTTTTTGGAGAGAAGAGCATAAGAGCACCTGGAGAGACTTAAAGAGAGAGAATAAGGAGAGCATTTCTTCAACGCCAAGCAGATCTTCCCCGGAGTCAAGGCTGCATTCGATCGTCCAAGGAGTAAGGCAGAGCTGCCGTCGCTTTCCCGAGCCTCTACCGTCACCCCCCAAAATCTAAAATAAATAATTATACTTAGATTGCTGTACCTTGGTTTTCGTCCCTAGGCTTTTTTGTACAAGCCAGTTTGTATTGTGAAGTAAAAGTCCAGTCCTCCGATAATTATTCTGTTCTTTTATATTTTATGGCAAACACGATGGCGACTCTGTTGGGGACAAACTTCTCCACGGCTGAGGAGGTGGTGACGCAATCGAATGCAGCCAAACTTGGCTCTACACAACAGAAGATGGTCGTCCGCTGCGACCAACAGGCGTTCGAAGAAATGCTCTCCGAAGGAAGCGTTGGCTCGGTCCAGAAGCGCACCCGCACAAAAAAGGCTCGTAAGGAGTGGAGGCCAAAATTATTTGCTCCTCCCCAGGCCCTCGACGGAGTACTCTCTGCTGCCCTAGACGGCGAAGGCAACTCTCATGCGGCTCCACTTCAAGCCATAGAGGACTCTGTTGTCCCCAAGTCCGGCAGAGGAAAGCACTACGATGCTGGACTTGCAGGGGCAAAGAGTGATCCTATGTTCTCCAGGAAGAAGCCGAACAAAGGTGCTAGCCGCAAAACGAAGACTCATACGGCCAAGATTGCCAGCCGCATGAATGATACCCATGCGGCCGAAATTGCCAGCCAAAGGCATAACACTCATGCGGCCAGGATTTCCAACCGCATGGAGAACCGTCATGCGGCCAGGATTTCCAGCCGCGTGGAGAAAACTCACGCGGCCGAGACTTCCAGCTGCACGAAGAAAGTCTATGCGGCCACAACTGCCAGCCGCATAAAGACAGTCGACTCCAGCCGCATACTGCCTGCTCCACGCAGCTCAGGCTCAGTCTTCGATCGCCTCTCCTATGGTCCTAATCTCTCATGTGCCCAAGAAGACATGTCTGACTCTCTCGAGCACCACTTTGACTTTTCCTACTATACGCCTTCAGGCGCCCGAGTAAAGAAGTCAAGGACAGCACGAGCTCGGCGAGCTCAGTCGGCTGTCCCAACCTCTGACCATCCGAGCGCTCCACATACTGTTATACGGGCCCCCGATAGGAAGTTGTACAGAACCACTCGAGTCCGTCCCCCGACGACAAACGGACAGAGTGGTTCCCAAAAGTCTCCTAAAAGCCAGGGAGCAAACATGGTCATTCCAAACCCGTCCGACTTGCGTGAGGTTATCCTCCACAAACGCAAGGAAATAGAAGAGGCCTTGGTATGCAAAGAGCCCTCCCACGGACATCACTGCACCAAGTCATTATCAGCTGCTGTTGCAACAAGGCGACAATACGAGAAGACCGGCAGTCCGTCTTCAAAAGATTACAACAGCCGAGCTCATAAGATGAGGCGCCACCCATTGTCTCTTCTAACTCCACTCAGAAAATCCCCGCCGATGGGAGAGAGAAGAAGATAAACGTTTCCAGCCCGAAGATCTCAACCACTACGACTAAGAAACTGTCGTCTAAACGGTTATCCACCACCGAAGTTTTCTAAGGTACCCGTTCGAAGACAAAATCTACTACAGTAGGTGATTCATCATCCACACCACTGGGGGTTACTGAAACTGGGGGTAGCACTCTTCAGAACATCCACAATAATCCGATCTTCCAAGAAGACGAGCCCGGGGAAACAACTCTTCCATCAGATACAGCAGATGCCGACATCCCCGAGGACGTCCACGACTCTCAAGATGAAGCAAGCTCTGAAGTTGGGGGTACTATTCCTTCTGAATCCGAACAAGAGGAGGACATTCCTACATACCCCGATGACTTCTCGGTACAGGGGTACGACTCATAGGGCACGACCTCCACCGTTCCTTCCATCTCTCCTCATGTAAGGACGGTATTTATGACGGACAGCAACCAAGGTGGTTCCAGTGATCGCCAACGCATCGACACTTTGGAGGCAATACTGCATGCCTTGGTCAAGTCTGTAGATGAGATCACAGCGGCTCTTCCAACTCTGTAAGGAGGGACGCCTGGCCAAACAAGTGCGGGTCCCGCGGTCAATGTAGACTCAAATTCAGCGGCAAAAAACTCTGGCAATAATCCTCCTGAAATATCGATTTCCACCGCTGCGGATGAGGCCAGAGAAGCAAGAAGAGAGGTCTAGGAGCTTCGAGCCATGTTTTACGCTCGAGAAAACTCTCAAAACCTCAGGATACGGCAACCATACCCTGCTGCATGGAGGGATGTCCCCTTCCCACCAAGATATAAGCCGTTCAACATCAATCCTTATGATGGCAAGACCTCTGTAAGTCGGTACATCACTTACTTCGAGGTCACCATCGACCATCTGCCCCATGACGATGTCATCCTCACACGATTATTCATTGGGGTGTCACGCCCCAGTACCGAAATACGGAGACGGACTAGGCCAGCTACTCCATATGAGGTACGTAACGTCATACGGCGATCGTGGCTGTCGAGAGACTAGGGGGTACATGCTACAAGCGAGTCTCCTATGGTCCCACAGAGTTCTATGTCTCAATCAATCAAATCACATCAGCAAATAAATGAACATTAAAGATAAAGCAGTAAGGCGTCCCCGACGCTTCATCAAAATGATCATGAGAGATTAGCTTTATAACATAGCTATCTCAGAGAGTCATGAGCACAAAATTATACACAGCTGCAGTCTGTTTAGTTACAATTATGTACTGACACAAAATATCAAGTAATCCGGCTAACAAGTGCCGGTGGCTAAACGCCGCAAAAGTATAAGCAGGAGTGGTGGAGAAGAAACCCACTCGAGTCCCCGACCAGCCATGCTCCTAGTATGCACCATGGATGTCAGGAAGAAGGATCGCGTCCTCTGGCTCTGCTACGAGATCTGGCCAAACAAAACCAGCGGGGTCAGCCCCGAATAGCAAGTACCGCCAAAGGGGCACAAGAGTTAAGATAAAACCCAGTTATAATGATAAGGATAAAGCTTATGCTGCGGCTATAGGGTAGCGCTACATCGTCGGACCCATCTGGCACCCTTACAACCAAACAAGGACAAAAGGTGCCACATGGAGCCGGGACGCGTCGCACTCTATGACCTTCACATAAGTTTACAGATATAAGTAAGAAGATCTCCTGGTCGTGACTTCGGTCGACAGACCATCGCAGCACGATAACCAACCCAACAATCAAACAAGAACATGGATTGGATCACGTACCGCGGTGGGCCATGTTCCTTAGTCATTCACAGGAGTAGCACATCACAATCAAATTAAGGCTTCCGTTCGTAACTTCGGTCCGCAGCCTGTCATAGTACGATAACCAACCCAACAATCAAACAAGAACATGGGTTGGATCACGCACCATAACAGTCCGCTTTCCTCAGTTACTCGCGGAAAGTAAAAGAAAAATACGAGCAAGTCATTTTCACGGCCAGTCAAGTCTACGAGTTTCTAGTATGGCGAGGTTATCCTCGCATCATGTTATTAAGAAATCCTCAGATCGTATCTTTCCAGCAAGGCTAGCCAACCCAGGGGTTCGCGTAGACAGGTATGATTGAGCACAGGTCCCTCGCAAGGCCACCTTGCCAAAACATATAATATATAGCAGAAATTAATCGGATACAGTCATCCACTCGTTGCAGATGACACAGCATCCGTGGAGACCAGCCGGCGCGTCAAGACAATATCTCAAGGCGGCTGGTGTAACACGATCTCGGGATTTTGCCCTCCCCATGCATCTAGTATATTTAGTTGCCTAGTTTAACCCTAGGTGAAATCTTGGACTCACATGCTGTGGCCTGCATGATTATCCTCCTAAAGTCGTACTTTGGTACGAGTACCCCAAAGAGGATCCATGTCAATTAGTATGTCAACATGTTCTACCCTCCTTAGTGTAATGCATCAATGCAAATACGCCACGTGGAGTTACGAGTTATTTGTCGAGCATGAACAAGAACTGGGACATTCAGGTACATGTATCAGGAAGGAACACTTTGTTCTCCGGGGTCACAGTAGTGCTCATATCATGCTCGGGACAAAAGGCGTAAGGATATATAGCATACACAAACATTCACATATATATATATATAAGAAAATATAATATATAAGAGCCCAGGTCAGAATGCGCATGGTCAAATGCGCAGAAGTCAAAACGCGCAGGGTTAGACTGCGCAGGGGTCAAACGCGCAGAGTTAGGTTGCGCAGGCATTGGACTGCGCAGGGGTTAGATGGCGCAGGAGATGGATTGCGCCAGAGTCGGGTTGCGCATGGATCAGACTGCGCAGGGTTAGACTGCGCAGGATCAGATCGCGCAGGGAATGGATTGTGCTGAAGTCAAGCGCGCTGGGTTAGATTGCGCAGGGATTAGACTGCGCAGGATCGGATGGCACTGGAGCTAAGGAGCGCCAGCGCAGTTCAGCTCATCGCAATGCGCTGGCCGAAGGGTTGCGCAATTCGTCAAAAGACGAGCTGCGCAGTTCAACTTGCGCTAAAGAGCGCAGGCTGAAGGGTCTTCTCTTCCAGGCCGAGAGCCTCCTCAAGAACACCAAAAACTTCCAATTTCCTTAACTTGACCAAATCAAAACCAAATCTAGATTTTCAAAGTTCTAACTTGAGTGAAATTGAATTCTCTTCCACATGGAAGCATCAAAACCCACAAAATCCTAACGAAAATAGATCAAAACCATGTAAATCCGAAAATAGAGAAAACTTAGATCTACAAAAATCAAAGCTTCAAAATGGAAATTTTCAAGTTCTAAACTAGTATAGATTGAGGAGAAGAACACATTTTGACAAATAATTTTGTAAGAAATCATTAACAAAATATAAATCCATCTCTTGAGCAAGTTGGCACTTGCCTTGGTTGGTGGAGGAAATAAATGAGAGGAATAATGAGAGGAGAGAGAAGGAGATGAGTTTTATATAAAATCTAAACCAAGTTGGTTCATGAGGACCCAACGGGTTCAAGTGAACCGAGAGCATGTCACCCAATTAGAGCCAAAACTGTAAACTAAAATCACAGAAAATAAATTACGAAATATTATTTTGTCAAATAATTTAGGATATACATGAAAAAATACAACAAAATTACAAATAAGCAGTATACGTGCTAAAATACGTATACCGGAATCAGGGAGTGACATCTCTACCCTTCTTAGAAAAATTCCGTCCTCGGAATTTCCAGCCAAGACAGGATTGAAAGATCAGGATAAGCAAGGCACAATCATATGCAAGTTAACTAACAAGCAGTTATTATCTACATCACAAAAGTACAATACAAGCAGGTGCAGTGAATGTGGGATCGTGTCATTATGGCATAAAGATATACCTCACAAACCAAACAAATACGGATACCGAGATCGGATCTCGTCCTCGCGCTCCCAAGTTGATTCTCCCGGAGAGTGATGGTTCCAAGCAACACGGACAAGGCTGATCGTCCGATTCTTGAGTACCTTCTCTCGCCGGTCTAAAATAGATACGGGTTGTTCCTCGTAAGTTAAGTCGGTACCAACGACTAACTCTGAATGATCGAGGACATGACTCGGATCCGGGACATACCCACGTAACTGGGACACATGAAATACATCATGTATGCCAGTTAACGAAGGCGGAAGGGCAAGTCGATAAGCCACATCGCCTACCCGAGCGAGAATCTTGAAAGGACCAACGTATCTTGGACTAAGCTTTCCTCGGGTTCCAAATCTGATGATACCCCGAGTAGGCGAAATCCGCAGAAATACTTGGTCGCCAACTCTGAACTCTAGAGGCCTACGATGCTGATCCGCCCAATGACGGTGTCGGTCCTGTGCAACTCGAAGGCGCTCTTTGACCAACTTAACTATCTCCACAGTTTGCGTGATCATCTCTGGCCCCAACAACTTTCGTTCTCCGACGTCGTCCCATGCCAAAGGGGACCTGCACTTCCTTCCGTACAATGCTTCGAACGGGGCCATCTGAATGCTAGCCTGATAGCTGTTATTATAGGAGAACTCCACAAGATGAAGGTGATCCTCCCAAGATCCGCCAAAGTCCAAGCTGCACGCCCGTAGCATATCTTCTAACGTCTGAATGGTTCTTTCTGATTGCCCGTCAGTTTGTGGATGATATGCAGTACTGAATCTTAACTTGGTCCCCAAACTCTGGTGCAAGCTCCGCCAGAAATGGGAAGTGAACCGTGTATCCCGATCTGATACTATACTAACTGGAACACCATGCTGCTTCACTATCTGCTTCATGTACATTTCTGCCAACTGCTCAGTAGTCTGCCCAACTCTGAAAGGAAGGAAATGAGCGACCTTCGTGAGTCGATCTACTATTACCCAGATCGCATTCTTGCCAGCCGGAGATCTAGGTAAACCGGTCACAAAATCCATCGTGATGTGCTCCCATTTCCATTCTGGGATAGGAAGCGGCTGGAGCAATCCTGCTGGTCTCTGCTGCTCGGCTTTCACCTGCTGACATACCAGACACTTGGATACAAATCTCGCTATCTCTCTTTTCATGCCATTCCACCAAAAGTACTGCCTGATATCTCGATACATCTTCGTTCCTCCTGGATGAATGGAATAAATGGAACTATGAGCTTCGGACATAACTTCCTGCCGAAGGTCTCCACTCGGTACACAGAGTCTGTTTCCAAACCTGAGCGTACCATCTTCGTAAATCACTAACTCCTTCCTACGGCCTGATTTACACTCCGACCGCAACTTCTGAATCTGTGGATCTTCTGCTTGTGCTGCCCTTATCCTCTCTACCAAGGTTGACTGAATCTGCATACTGGTCATTCTTCCTATATCCCTCGGCAAAACTACTTCGATTCCCATACTCTGAAGATCTTCTAAAATATGCTTCTGCGAGGTCAAGATAAAGGCACTGTCTCTCCTACTCAGTGCATCTGCCACTATATTCGCCTTGCCTGGATGATACTGAAGATCTAAGTCAAAATCCTTCAGTAGTTCTAACCACCTTCTTTGCCTCATGTTCAAATCTCGCTGCGTGAATACATATTTCAAACTCTTATGATCAGTATAGATCTCTACCCGATCTCCGTATAAATAATGCCTCCACAACTTGAGTGAAAACACCACAGCTGCCAACTCTAAATCATGAGTCGGGTAATTCTTCTCATGGTCTCGAAGCTGCCGAGACGCATATGCTATCACTTTTCCGTGCTGCATCAATACACATCCAAGACCCTTCCCAGATGCGTCACAATATACTGTAAAGCCTCCCGCTCCCACTGGAAGCGTCAAGATCGGGGCTGAGATCAATCTCTTCTTCAATTCTTCAAATGATGCCTGACAGCTAGTTGACCAAACAAACTCTACGTCCTTGTGCGTCAAACGCGTTAAGGGCGCAGAGATCTTGGCAAAGTCTGCCACGAATCGTCTGTAGTAACCAGCTAGTCCTAAGAAACTTCGCACTTCTGCAACTGTTCTCGGGACTGGCCAATGCTCTACGGCCTCAATCTTCTTCGGATCCACTGATACTCCTGCCCCAGAAATTACATGCCCCAGGAACGAAATGTGATCTAACCAGAATTCACACTTGTCGAGCTTCGCATACAGTTGATGCTCCCTCAATGTCTGCAAGACAGTCCTAAGATGTTTCTCATGCTCCTCTTCACTGCTGGAATAGACAAGAATGTCATCTATGAACACTACCACAAATTTATCCAAATATGGAAGAAAGATGCGGTTCATCAAATCCATAAATACTGCAGGGGCATTGGTTAGTCCAAAGGGCATTACTAAAAACTCATAATGCCCGTATCTTGATCTGAATGCCGTCTTCTGAATATCTTGCTCTCGGACTCTCACCTGATAGTATCCCGAACGAAGATCTATCTTGGAAAAGATGCGGGCCTTGCTCAATTGATCAAACAGGTCATCAATCCTCGGTAGCGGGTACTTATTCTTCACTGTTACTGCATTCAGCTTGCGGTAGTCGATGCACATTCTCGTCGACCCATCCTTCTTGGGAACTAGAATCACTGGCGCGGCCCAGGGCAATTTACTGTCTCGGATGAATCCCTTAGACTTCAACTCTTCTTCATGTTGATACAACTTATCCTGTTCTGACGGCGACATTCTGTAAACTCTGTCTGCAATAGGCCTCGTTCCAGGGTTCAACTCAATGCTAAAACCTACCTCTCTGACTGGGGGCATCCCTGGAAGCTCATCAGGGAATACATCAAGAAAATCTTCGACCACTCTCGGGATCTGTCTTGACTCCGACACTGCTGCAGAGATGACGCCTTCAGTCTGATTCTTCAAGGTTCGAGTAAAGATGAACTGCTCCATCCCAGGAATGCTGAATATAACCCTACCTCCTCTACAATCAATGGTCGCATGACTGTCTCTCAACCAGTCCATGCCAAGAACAACATCAAAATTCCCCATAGGGAATTCAATCAATGATGCGGGCAATAAATGCCCACACACCTCTACCGGACATGAAAAGCGCACTCTGCTCACTTCTACGAGCCCATTGCCGGTGAGTATATCCATCCTCTCCGGCAATGCCTCAAACACTAGTCCAATCCGTGTAGCATATTGTGCAGAGATGAATGAATGAGTAGCGCCTGAATCAAATAATGCTATCGCAGGAAATGAGGTGACGAGAATTTTACCTGCCACCACGTCACTGGACGCTAGAGCCTCTCCCAAGGTTAATATGAGAGCCTGGCCCCGCGGAGCCCCTTGTTGCGGCCTTCCTCGACCATGCTGTTGCTGCCTCTGAGGGCCTTCGGCTTCCTGCGCTTGGCGAAACATCTGAGCCTGCGTTGGTAGACGCTGGGCTAGGGGCCTTACTGCTAATGCTGGCCCTCCACTCGGGGTTGCCCCTGGAGCTGGCAACGCTGGAAACTGCTGAGCTGGCCCTCCTGGCCTCTGCATCATAGGACAAGTCGAAATTCGGTGGTCTGGACTACCACACCTCAAGCACAAGCCATTCGCTGACCGACACACATCCCTAGTGTGTCCTCCCTTACCACAGAAGGTACAACCCTGGGGCACCCTCTGACGCTGCTGCTGATTCCTCGGCTGCTGCTGCCGAACTGGCGCTGTGATAGTTGACGCGGCCGTCCTCTGCGGCGCTCCTGTATCATGAATACGAACACCGGGTGCTGGTGCCGATGTTCGCTGCATGGCTCCTCCTCCAACCTGGGAATGAGATCTCTTCTGACCTCCTGTCCTCGATGCCAACCTCTGCTGGGTGAGCTCGTGCCTCCGAGCTGCTGTCAAGACAGCATCAAACGTCTGGTAGTCGTGTCCTTCCACAAGCTGCAATAATTCCAAATGAAGTCCCTGCTGGAACCTCATAGCTTTCTCTGGCTCCGTTGCCACCATTGATGGTGCAAAACGGCACAATCTGCAGAACTCTGCTGCATACCCATCTACGGTCTTGCCTGCTTGCTTGAGATTGATGAACTTCTGCTGGAGCTCATATCGAGCTACTACGCCAAAATACTTGGCCTTGAATCTGTCACTGAAGGTGGTCCAACGAACAGGGCGTCTTGTACCAACTTTTTCTGATGCCCACCAGTCGCGGGCAAGATCCTGAAGTACCAGTTTGACCTGGTCAACCTTCTCATCGTCTGGAACCTTGGCTGCCACAAGAATGGCTTCGATGTCTTGAATCCATGCATCCGCAGTGATGGCATCCTCCGTGCCATCAAAATACCTCGGGTTCAAGCGACGGAACCTTCCTGAGGCTCCCGAGTCAACCCCGGCACTCCTCTCAAGAGCTAACTGAATCCCTTGGTTCAGCAACACGTTCTGCTCCTGCTGCCGAGTCTGTTGCTGTTGGTTAGTGACAAGAAACCCCCGGATGATCTCCAGGAGTGCTACGGCGTCTGGTACTGCCGTCGCTACTAGTACTGCAGGAGTTTCAATAACCTGCGGCTGCACTGCCTCTGGTTCCATTTCTGTTCGTGCCTGCACTGGAGAAGGTTCTCTCCCCTGTTGCTGCCCAGTCGAGCCATGCTCTTGCTGCTCTTCCTCATGGGCCTCACCCGCTACTGAGAATGAAGCACCCCTATAGAGAAGAATATAAGATTATCAAGTCCGGACGAGGAAGATTTCGAGGATGCAAGTCAGGTTAGAGATCAAGGCAAGGACAGAGAATTCAAAACATGATTTCAAGGGGAACAAGTTTTGATTGAGACTCCTAATAAATCGCAATACCCCACAAGTCTGAAAAACAGACCTGCATGGGCCACCACTAAAACCTTGTCACGCCCCAGTACCGAAATACGGAGACGGACTAGGCCAGCTACTCCATATGAGGTACGTAACGTCATACGGCGATCGTGGCTGTCGAGAGACTAGGGGGTACATGCTACAAGCGAGTCTCCTATGGTCCCACAGAGTTCTATGTCTCAATCAATCAAATCACATCAGCAAATAAATGAACATTAAAGATAAAGCAGTAAGGCGTCCCCGACGCTTCATAAAAATGATCATGAGAGACTAGCTTTATAACATAGCTATCTCAGAGAGTCATGAGCACAAAATTATACACAGCTGCAGTCTGTTTAGTTACAATTATGTACTGACACAAAATATCAAGTAATCCGGCTAACAAGTGCCGGTGGCTAAACGCCGCAAAAGTATAAGCAGGAGTGGTGGAGAAGAAACCCACTCGAGTCCCCGACCAGCCATGCTCCTAGTATGCACCATGGATGTCAGGAAGAAGGATCGCGTCCTCTGGCTCTGCTACGAGATCTGGCCAAACAAAACCAGCGGGGTCAGCCCCGAATAGCAAGTACCGCCAAAGGGGCACAAGAGTTAAGATAAAACCCAGTTATAATGATAAGGATAAAGCTTATGCTGCGGCTATAGGGTAGCGATACATCGTCGGACCCATCTGGCACCCTTACAACCAAACAAGGACAAAAGGTGCCACATGGAGCCGGGACGCGTCGCACTCTATGACCTTCACATAAG
The DNA here is from genome assembly GCA_029216955.1 of Iris pallida. Classification (NCBI taxonomy): domain Eukaryota; kingdom Viridiplantae; phylum Streptophyta; class Magnoliopsida; order Asparagales; family Iridaceae; genus Iris; species Iris pallida. The sequence goes on from JANAVB010035058.1 coordinate 32,274, forward strand.
TTTACAGATATAAGTAAGAAGATCTCCTGGTCGTGACTTCGGTCGACAGACCATCGCAGCACGATAACCAACCCAACAATCAAACAAGAACATGGATTGGATCACGTACCGCGGTGGGCCATGTTCCTTAGTCATTCACAGGAGTAGCACATCACAATCAAATTAAGGCTTCCGTTCGTAACTTCGGTCCGCAGCCTGTCATAGTACGATAACCAACCCAACAATCAAACAAGAACATGGGTTGGATCACGCACCATAACAGTCCGCTTTCCTCAGTTACTCGCGGAAAGTAAAAGAAAAATACGAGCAAGTCATTTTCACGGCCAGTCAAGTCTACGAGTTTCTAGTATGGCGAGGTTATCCTCGCATCATGTTATTAAGAAATCCTCAGATCGTATCTTTCCAGCAAGGCTAGCCAACCCAGGGGTTCGCGTAGACAGGTATGATTGAGCACAGGTCCCTCGCAAGGCCACCTTGCCAAAACATATAATATATAGCAGAAATTAATCGGATACAGTCATCCACTCGTTGCAGATGACACAGCATCCGTGGAGACCAGCCGGCGCGTCAAGACAATATCTCAAGGCGGCTGGTGTAACACGATCTCGGGATTTTGCCCTCCCCATGCATCTAGTATATTTAGTTGCCTAGTTTAACCCTAGGTGAAATCTTGGACTCACATGCTGTGGCCTGCATGATTATCCTCCTAAAGTCGTACTTTGGTACGAGTACCCCAAAGAGGATCCATGTCAATTAGTATGTCAACATGTTCTACCCTCCTTAGTGTAATGCATCAATGCAAATACGCCACGTGGAGTTACGAGTTATTTGTCGAGCATGAACAAGAACTGGGACATTCAGGTACATGTATCAGGAAGGAACACTTTGTTCTCCGGGGTCACATTAGTGCTCATATCATGCTCGGGACAAAAGGCGTAAGGATATATAGCATACACAAACATTCACATATATATATATATAAGAAAATATAATATATAAGAGCCCAGGTCAGAATGCGCATGGTCAAATGCGCAGAAGTCAAAACGCGCAGGGTTAGACTGCGCAGGCGTCAAACGCGCAGAGTTAGGTTGCGCAGGCATTGGACTGCGCAGGGGTTAGATGGCGCAGGAGATGGATTGCGCCAGAGTCGGGTTGCGCATGGATCAGACTGCACAGGGTTAGACTGCGCAGGATCAGATCGCGCAGGGAATGGATTGCGCTGAAGTCAAGCGCGCTGGGTTAGATTGCGCAGGGATTAGACTGCGCAGGATCGGATGGCGCTGGAGCTAAGGAGCGCCAGCGCAGTTCAGCTCAGCGCAATGCGCTGGCCGAAGGGTTGCGCAATTCGTCAAAAGACGAGCTGCGCAGTTCAACTTGCGCTAAAGAGCGCAGGCTGAAGGGTCTTCTCTTCCAGGCCGAGTGCCTCCTCAAGAACACCAAAAACTTCCAATTTCCTTAACTTGACCAAATCAAAACCAAATCTAGATTTTCAAAGTTCTAACTTGAGTGAAATTGAATTCTCTTCCACATGGAAGCATCAAAACCCACAAAATCCTAACGAAAATAGATCAAAACCATGTAAATCCGAAAATGGAGAAAACTTAGATCTACAAAAATCAAAGCTTCAAAATGGAAATTTTTAAGTTCTAAACTAGTATAGATTGAGGAGAAGAACACATTTTGACAAATAATTTTGTAAGAAATCATTAACAAAATATAAATCCATCTCTTGAGCAAGTTGGCACTTGCCTTGGTTGGTGGAGGAAATAAATGAGAGGAATAATGAGAGGAGAGAGAAGGAGATGAGTTTTATATAAAATCTAAACCAAGTTGGTTCATGAGGACCCAACGGGTTCAAGTGAACCGAGAGCATGTCACCCAATTAGAGCCAAAACTGTAAACTAAAATCACAGAAAATAAATTACGAAATATTATTTTGTCAAATAATTTAGGATATACATGAAAAAATACAACAAAATTACAAATAAGCAGTATACGTGCTAAAATACGTATACCGGAATCAGGGAGTGACATGGGGCATTGGAAGGAGTCGCCTTCGACTGGTATCACAACCTGCCAGACAACTGCATCCACTCCTTCGCCAGCTTCAAGTGCATATTCTTGGAGAGATTTTATGAAGTAGTACAAGACATCACGATGTCCACCCTCATGGACGTCGTCCAAGGGAAGAAAGAGCTGACAAGGAACTATATTGAGAGGTTTCGCCAAACCGTAATAAAGCTGCCGTCTGGTAACCCGGATTCCTCCTTGATTGAAATTTGCCAAAAGAGATTGCTCCCAACAATCAGTCTCTGGATAGGCCAAAGTCAATTTAAGTACTGGAAGACGTTTATCATCAGTGCCACAAGCACCGAAGAACGATTGAAGAAGGCTTGCCAACTGGGTTTGCACATCTCGGAGGGAGAGAACAAGGGCAAGCATCCTAATACCAACAACGACAATACGGGTAGCCCCTCTAACAATCGGGACAACAGGGGTAAGCAGGCCATGGTGGTCGACACAGCCCAGAAACCTGAGTCAAAATTGGCAGACAAACAATGGCCGCAATGAGCTACTCCTTCGAAGACGGCCACGTCAAGCCCATCTTCGACATGCTCATTCAAGGAGACAGAATTCAGCTCCCTCCACCAAGATGGGAACCTCGGCCGGCAAAAATGGAGAGCCCGAAGTACTGTCATTACCACCGCTACGTCCACCATGCTACACACGACTGCTACCAACTGGAACGATACATCCAACATCTCATCGATTCAAACACTCTGGCCATTGATTTCAAAGAGGTAACCGTGGCAGCCAATATGGTATTCGTACAATTTGGCAGCTTCCCTCCAACAGAGACTCAAGACGGGGTGGTACCCATCCCTCGGGCAATGATGGAGATTGCTAATCTTCTACCTCCTCGGGATCAGGCTGCTGGTCTAGTACACCTCACCACATCACGAGGGGAGCTCATGTGGGTCCATCCGGACCTAGTGCTTGAGGTGACCCAGTCCACACCACCTTCTATTTGCAAGAAGAAGGGTGGAAAAGTCAGATCTTGTCGCACAATCTCGACAGATGTCAAAAAAGTCACGGCTGTCGTTACTCGGTCTCGGGCACAATCCCAACCTGTGGCTGATAACTCGACTGAGGACCATCAGCCAGTTACTGCTGACGCTCCAGGACCTTCTCAGCCTCCGACGACCGACAAGCCTAGGCCGAAGGAGACTCGCTTTGACAAATCCCTCCGAAAAGAGGTACCGCAGGTGTAGAAGCATGGAAAATACTAAAGGAAATGATTAATACAGCCAGGAAAGATCCATACGGCCAGAAAAGATCTATGCGGCTCAGAAAACTCATGCGACATAAGGGGCTATGCGGCCCAGGGCATTCCATGCGGCTCAGAGGACACGTGGCCTGATAGTGCCCCCCTCCGATCCATGCTGCATTAATTGCTATGACGGCTGACCCCTCTGAAAAGTTGACAGACCTGACACAAAGGTAGGTAATTATGACTCTGTCATAATGATGAATCTCTAGGAAAGAGGAAAGAAATCTCTGACACAAATCCCCTGAGAGCCACAAAAATGCCACGTGGCCTTGCCACGTGGGCATTCGTATGCGGCTCGCTTCTCATGCGGCTCAGAATAAATCCTATACGGCTCAGACCATAGAAACCTCATGCGGCTCGAGCAAAGGACTTCCCATGCGGCTCAGAGTGAATCCATCCTATGCGGCTCAGGCTATGAAAGCCTCATGCGGCTCGAGCGAGGACTTCTTATGCGGTTCAAGAGGATCATGTCTATGCGGCCCAGGCGGATATATACCTATGCGGCCCACACGGATTACTCCTCTGTGGTTAGAGGACTCAAGTGAGGACCACTGCCCACGTAGCCCTGACACGTGGGCTTAACCATATGAGGCTCACATTCATATGCGGCTCACTAGTCATGCGGTCCAGATCCCCCCAGCAGCTCCTAGGATACGTGTCCTAAACCGATTAATTCCTCAGATTTGCTGCCATTAAAGATTGGGTCAAATCCCAATAATCTAGGACACGTGGCAGAAGAATAGATCTAATTTATTCACAGATATCAGAAGATCAGTATAAGGAAGATTTATTCCAATCAGCATTAATTGCTCATGGGATTTGGTGTAATCTACACCTAATGGCCCAGATTTATCATAATTAAGATGAATGGCCTAGATTGACCAATCCCCAAGCTGCTACCATCTCTAAAAGCTAATCATTGGCAACCCTAATGATCACATCCCACTATTATAAATAGCAAGGTGCCATTCCCTTGTAAAGATATACAATTTCAGAGGGAGAAATATGCATATACAGAGAGACCCCCCAATAGTCAGAGAAAAGAATTCACAGAGAGAGAGAGAAGCCAGAAGAGCAACAGAGGAGCAAGAAGAGCATTTCTTCGTCAACGCCAACCATCTTTTCACAAGGAGCCAAGGCTGCATGCCGATCGTCCAAGGAGTAAGACAGGGCTGCCGTCGCCTTCCCGAGCCTCTATCGTCACCTCCCAGAATCTAAAATAAACAATTGTACTTAGACTGCTGTACCGTCCCTAGGCTTTCTTTGTACAAGCGAGTTTGTAACGTGAAGTAAAAGTTTGGTCCTCCGATAATTGTTCTGTTCTTTTATATTTCATGGCAAACACGATGGCGACTCTGCTGGGGACTAACTTCTCCACGGCTGAGGAGTTGGTGACGCAATCGAATGCAGCCAAGCTTGGCTCCACTCAACAAAAGATGGTCGCCCGGTTTGACCAACAGGCGTTCGAAGAGATGCTCTCCGACAAGAGTACTGGCCCGGTCCAGAAGCGAGCCCGCACAAAGAAGGCCCGTAAGGAGTGGAGACCCCGATCCTTCGTTCCTGCGGAAGCTCTTCCAGAGACACCCTCTGTTGTTCAAGACGGCGAATAAGATTCCCCTGCGGCCCCACTTCAGATCGTAGACAACTCTGCTGTCCCAAAGTCCGGCAGAAGAAAACACTATGATGCTGGACTTGCAGGGGCAAAGAGGAACTCTATGAGATCCGAGCCGCATAAGGTTAGCAGCTGCAGGGAGAAAGCTCATGCGGCTACATCCTTCGGCCACAAGAAGAAAGCTCATGCGGCTACATCCTCCAGCCGCATGAAAAAAACTCATACGGCCATACCTGTCAGCCGCATAGCTTATACGGCTACAGTTGCCAATCACACGAATGAAACTCATGCGGCTGTGGGAGTCAATCACTTGCAGAAAACCCATGCGGCCACAATTGCCAACCGCATGCGGCCAGCCTGTACGGTCGTGACTCCTAGCCGCACAAAAACAATTCGTCCGACGGCAGAAGGCAACCGCATGCAGACAGCCTGCACGGTACCCAACACTAGTCGTATAGCGTCCGTTTCACGCTTCTCTCGATCAGTCTTCGACCGTCTCTCATGCGGTCCCGACCCTGAAGATTCTTTGGATGATAAGCCAGACTCTGTGGTATCCAACTTGGACTCCTCCTATTACGCACCCACAAGTGCTAAAAGGAGGAAGTCTAGGGCAGCACGGGCTCATCAAGCCCAGTCAGCTGTTCCAACCTCTGACTATCGGGGCGTCCCGTTGACTATCATACGGGCCTCGGATGGGAAGTTGTATACAGCCGCTCGAGTCCAGCCCCCGGCGACAAACAGACAGAGTGGTTCCCTTGACCTCCGGAAGGCGATCCTCCACAAATGCAAGGAAAAAGAAGGAGCGTCGGCGTACAAAGAGTCCTCGCTTGGACATCGCTGCACCCAAATCGTCGTCAATTGCTGCTGCAACAGCGGCAGTGACGGAAGATCGGCCGTCCGTCTTCCAAAGGCTACAGCACCCGAGCTCAGAAGATGAGGTACCTCCTGTTGTCTCCTGTAATTCCGCTCAAAAAGTCCCCGCCAAAGGGAGAAGGTAAAAGACGAGTATCTCCAGTCCCAAGATATCAACCACCACAGCTAAGAAACTATCGTCTAAACGGTTGTCCTCTACTGGTGTATTCAAACACACCCGTTCAAAGACGAAATTTACCGCGATAGGAAATTCATTATCCACATCGCTGGGGGTTGATGGAACTGGGGGTAGCACTCCTCCGAACATCCGAGCCGAGCCCGGACAAACAATTCTTCCATCAGGGGCAACAGACGCCGATGTCCCTGAGGACATTCATAACTCTCAAGACGAAGCAAGCTCTGAAGCTGGGGATATCGTTCCCTCCGAGTCCGAGCCCGAAGAGAACATTCCCACCTATCCCGATGACTTTTCGGTGCATGGGTACGATTCGGAGGGCACATCCTCCACCGTTCCTTCCATCCCTCCTCATATAAGGACGGTCTTTATGACGGACAACAATCAAGGTGGTTCCAATGATCGCCAGCGCATCGACAATCTCGAAGCCATATTACTTGCTTTGTTCAAATCTGTAGACGAGATTAAAGCGGCCTGGTCAAACAAGCACGGGCCCCGCGGTCAATATAGATTCAAACTCAGCGGCACCAAACCCGGGCAATAATCCTTCCGAAATAACCACTCCTACCGCAATAGATGAGACCCGAGAAGTAAGGAGAGAGGTCCAGGAGGTCCGAGCCATGTTCCATGCCCAAGAGAACGCTCAAGATCTCAGAATACGGCAACCATACCCTGCTGAATGGAGGGATGTTCCATTTCCACCAAGATATAAGCCGTTCAATATCAACCCGTATGATGGCAAAACCTCAGCAAGTCAGTACATCACTTACTTTGAGGTCACCACCGACCATCTGCCCCTTGATGATGCGATCCTCATACGGTTATTCATCGGGGCATTGGAAGGAGTCGCCTTCGATTGGTACCGCAATCTACCGGACAACTGTATCCACTCCTTCGTCGGCTTCAAGCGCCTATTCTTGGAACGATTCTACGAAGTAGGACAGGATGTCACTATGTCCACTCTCATGGACGTCGTCCAAAGGGAGAAGGAGTTGACAAGGAACTACATCGAGCGGTTCCGCCAGACCGCCATGAAGCTGCCATCCGGAAATCCAGATTCCTCTTTGATTGAAATTTGCCAAAAGAGACTGCTTCCAACGATCAGTCTCTCGATGGGCGAAGGTCAATTCAAAGATTGGAAGGCGTTCATCATTAGCGCCACAAGCGCCGAAGAACGACTGAAGAAGGCTCGTCAACTGGGATTGCACATCTCAGAAGGAGAAAACAAGGGCAAGCGTCCCAACAACGATAATGGGGGTAACCCCTCCAACAATCGGGACAGTAAGGGAAAGCAGGCTATGGTGGCCGACACCGCCCAGAAGCCCGAGTCACAACCAGCAGACAAACAATGGCCTCAGATCACTTACTCTTTCGAAGACGGCCACGTCAAGCCTATCTTGGACATGCTCATACAAGGAGATAGAATTCAGCTTCCTCCACCAAGACGGGAGCCTCGGCCGGCTGATCTGGAGAACCCAAAGTTCTACTATTACCACCGTTATGTACACCACGCTAGACACGACTGCTACCAACTGAAATGGTACATCCAAAGCCTCATCGATTCGAACGCCCTGGCCATCGATTTCGAAGAGGTAACCGTGGCAGCCAATATGGTGTCCGTACAATTCGGCAGCTTCCCTCCGACGGAGACTCAAGACGGGGTGATCCCCGTCCCTCTAGCAACAATGGAGATTACCAATCTTTTACCTCCCCGAGATCAGGCTGCCGGTCTAGTACCCCTCACCATATCACGAGGGGAGGTCATTTGGATCCATCCAGACTTTGTGTCAGAAGTGACTCGGCCCACACCATCTACCACCGACAAAAAGAAAAGTAAAAAAGTCAGGACCTGCCACACAATCTCGGCAGACAACGAGGAAGCTACAGCCGTCGTCACGCGGTCCGGAGCACAATCCCAACCTATAGTTGACAATCCAGCCGAAAATCATCAACCCACTACAACTGATGCCCCGGGACCGGCTCAGCCTTCGACGACCGACAAGCCTAGGCCGAGGGAGACTCGCTTCGACAAATCCCTCCGAAAAGAGGTAACCCAAGGACTAGAGAGGCCCTACAACTTCGACATCCTAGCACAATTGGCTAACACACCAGCCAAATTGTCACTGTACGAACTCCTAAGGCTCTCCAAGGACGTTCGTATTGCATTAAGCGAAGCACTCCAAAATGCCGATGTCTATCTAGCTCAATCCAACCTCACCGAGGAGGACTCACCCGTGGATCTCCAAGACAGTGCCTGCACGGGAGCAATACCCAACATCGTCTTCACTCCGTCGGACATGCTAATCAAAACCAACCTACATGATCGCCCACTATACTACACGGGATACATCGGCGACGTGAAGGTGGATCGGATGCACATTGATCCTGGCTCTTCTATAAGCATCATCCCGAAGGGTCTGCTATATCATCTCCGTATCCCAATGCATCGCCTGACACCTACAAGCACCGCCATCAGCGGTTTCAATTCAGACAGGAGCTACCCTATTGGGAAGATTCGTCTGTAGTGTCAAATTGGCGACCTCCAATCCGAAGTCACCTGCTACGTCATAGATACAGATACTTCTTACAATATCCTCTTGGGGCACCCATGGATACACGATTATATAATCGTGCCTTCCACGCTACACCAGTGCTTCAAATACGTCGACAAACACGGCTTCGTGAAGACAGAATTTGCTGATATCGATCCCTTCAAAGGGGTCAAATCTTACTACTCGGACTCCTGCTTATACGAAAAGTCAAAGAGGCACCTTGATGAAGGAAATGAACAAGCTAGTACCGAAACGGCTACGGGATCCGAAGGACCACTGACGATCCACCTCCAAGCTCGCAAACCGGGCAAGTCTGCACCCCTCACCGCCACTCTGCGGAAGGACGCGATCAGCCTCTCGGCGCAAGAGGAGCAGATGATAATCCGGCTGCCAAGGTCCGGCCAAGTACCGAGACCCACAACGGGGCCACTAACAATCAGACTGCCGAGAGTCAGTCAACCCCAAACAGGGAAGCTCAATCCCTCCGACAAGCCGCTGACGATACGCCTTCCCAAGAAGGGTCATCACCTCGATGCAAGGTCTGACACTTCTAGCGAACCAACCACTCCTCGCCCCACGTCGAGTACCAAACTGGGGGTTGCTAGTCTACCAACAACACCATGCTCAACTCCATCAACTGAACCACTGACAATCAAGCTTCCCAGGTCGTCCTCTCAGTCTTCGTTCATACAGGGGTAGCCGAAGAGGAACCGAAGCTAGCCAAGTATGTGGCTGCCCACACTAATATCCCCTCCGCTGATGATGTAATCCCCCTAGAAAAGATACCTTACTTCATCAATAAAGGGTTATCTTTGAACTACACCGAGCTCAATAAGCTATGTACAATGTATGCTATGGAACACGGTATAGGCGCTCACCTACACACACAGGTCACAAATGTGTACACCGCGATCCAGCTTACTCCAGTAGAAGACGCTTACCGAATATTCGAGGGAGGAGATTATCCGATCATCTTCGGCCGGACGAACAACCCGCATCCCCTCACCATAGAAGAAGTCGACCTCGGGTCAGATGTCGAGAGACTGCCTCTGTATCTCTATAGCCCTCAATCCAAATGTCTCATGCAGAAACAGGGGTATAATGTGGAGACGACACCAGGATTGAACTACGGCACAGGGCGACGATTACCTTTGAAGCCGCCAGTCCCGACGGGCAAACCACGGAACTACTATAACAAAACTCGATGTGGGTAAGGGTATGTAACGCCTACTACGACCCCTGAAAGTTCAGATGAAAAATGCGACAGGCAGTCACATTCAACCGGATCACCAACTTCCGACTCAGATACCAGCATCGGAGATGTGTTCAGACAAGTCATGTCAGTCAACATGGCGTTCGCCAACGCTTACGAGAAAGACGAAGACATCCCCGAAATCCTCGAGCTAGAGCCATGGGCCCAGCAATTAGATGCATAATGGGAAAAGCGGTTCGAACTGAGAGAACCTTCTACTGAAGATGAGGTCATACAAGTGGATCTCGGCAGCCAATCTTCTCCAAAACCGATTTTCATCAGTAAAAGCCTAACTGACGAAGAACGGGAGTCGCTGTTAGAACTTGTTAGAGAGTACATTAATGTGTTCGCCTGGAGCTATGAAGACATACCAGGGTTAAATCGTGACATCGTTCTTCACAAACTCAATATTCGACGAGATGCGAAGCCGATCAAGCAACAACAGCGACACTTCCGTCCAGGCATCATAGATGCGATCAAAGCTGAAGTCAACAAACTGATAGCTAGCGGTTTCATTCGTTAGGAGCAACATCCCGATTGGGTCACCAATATAGTACCCGTCCTCAAGAAGAATGGGAAGATTCGAATCTGCATCGACTTTCGCAACCTGAACGAGGCATACCCCAAAGATGAATTCCCCCTTCCTATTACAGACATCATGATCGACAATACTTGCGGCTTCGAACGCATGTCATTCATGGATGGCTTCTCAGGATACAACCAAATCAAAATGTCTCCTGACGACGAAAAGCATACATCATTCCGAACACCGATTGGCACGTACTGCTACATAGTCATGCCTTTCGGTTTAAAGAATGCTGGCACCATATATCAAAGAGCCATGGGCATCATCTTTAGAGACCATTGATGCAAGACGGTGGAGTGCTACGTTGACGATATAGCCGTTAAAAGCCGTAGCAAGGGAGATCATCTGCAGGATCTAAGGACGGTATTCGACCTAATGCGAACGCACAATTTGAAGATGAACCCCACGAAGTCCTTTCTGGGCGTATCCAGCGGGAAGTTCTTAGACTTCATCATCACTGCAAAGGGTATCCATGTAGACCCTGAGAAGACAAAAGCAATCATGGAGATGGGTCCCCCGAAAAATCTCTACGAACTCAGAGGCCTTCAAGGGAGGCTAGCTTACATCAGAAGGTTCATTTCCAACCTCTCCGGGCGATGTCGACCATTCACGCACCTCATGAAGAAAGGAGTCTCATTCGTATGGGACGAGGAATGCCAGCGTGCTTTTGACAGCATCAAAGAATATTTGTCAAATCCTCCGGTCATGGTAGCCCCAGCCCGTGGAAAACTATTCCTACTCTATGTACGAGCAATAGAACACTCCCTCGGTGCCCTGTTGGCACAAAACAATGATGTAGGCCACGAACAAGCCATATACTATCTCAGCCGAATGATGGTTGGGCCAGAGCACCGATACACCGCTGTAGAGAAGGAATGCCTCGCCTTGGTGTTCGCCATTCAGAAAATGCAACACTATGTCACCGGACAAATGATATATGTGATCTCACGGGTCAACCCTCTCAGAGTCCTCATGACCAAACCAGGGGCACTTAGCTTTCGACTCGCTACATAGGTAATATTGCTGTCCCCTTATCATATGATCTTTGTCCCACAAAAGGCAGTCAAAGGTCAAGCCCGGGCAGACTTTTTAGCAGCCCACCCAGGCTCGGAATCCTCCAGAATATACGAAGAGATTCCAGACGAGGTCGTCGACTCGCATACAACCTCTTACGAGGCTATATAGCGAATGTTCTTTGACGGTTCTTCAAGGACCGGACCTAAAGGCAATATAGTCGTCGGAGTCGGGGTAGTGCTGGTCTTTCCTTCCGAATTGGTGATCAACCGCGCCTATTCCCTCACAGAACCCTGCTCCAACAATGTGGCCGAGTATAACGCTCTGGTCATTGGCCTCCAACTTGCAAGAGAACTGGGGGTAGAATACCTTGAAGCATACGGCGATTTCCAACTAATCGTCAATCAGATCCGGGGTTCGTACGAAGTCCGCCACGAAGACATGATCCCTTATCACCAAATAGCGATCGATATCATCTCGTCATTTGAGGGGTTCTTCATCGAGCACGTCCCCAGACTCTGAAATATTAAAGCCGATGCCCTAGCTGGTCTTGCCGCTTCCCTAGCAGTTCCGAATTATGATCGCCAATCAGTGGAAGTGATAGCCCATGAACTGGTCTGTCCCAAAAACAATGTGCAATTCGTGGCAAGTTATTCTACACAGACGATCGATGACGCCCCAGATTGGAGACAACCATTCATCGACTTCGTCGTCTACGACATCCTGCCCGAGAACCCAAAGGAATCTACTTCCATCAGAAGGCGTTCTCTCAGATTCTTCTACGATACAGAGACGAAGATGCTGTATCGCCGCTCCTACGACGGATTATTACTTCGGTGTATGTCAAACGCAGATGCCAAAGAAGCAGTACGAGAAGCTCATAACGGTATCTGCGGTGCCCACCAGCCTGGCCCAAAATTGTAAGACTGCCTTCGACGAATGGGCCACTATTGGCCCACGATGGTGGCAGATGCGATAGAATATGCTAGAAAATACAAAGCCTGCCAAGTCCACGCGGACTTCATTCACCAACCATCCAAATTTCTACATCCGACAGTGGCGTCCTGGCCATTCGAAGCATAGGGAATGGATATCATTGGTCCAATCACCCCACCTTCCTCCCGAGGACATCGCTTCATACTTGCGATCACTGATTACTTCTCCAAGTGGGCGGAAGCTGTCCCACTCGCAGAAGTCAAGATTTCAAACGTGATCAGCTTCCTTAAGCATCACGTCATCTACCGCTTTGGACTGCCACGAAGGATCATCCATGATAATGGTTCGCAGTTTGCAAGCCACGTATTCTATCGGTTTTGCGATAAACACCGTATTCAGAATATCGCTTCGACGTCGTACAACCCGGCAGCAAAAGTATTAGCAGAGGCGTTCAACAAAACGATCATCAAACTCCTCAAGAAGTTCGTCTCCTCCAACGAGCGCGACTGGAACGAGAAGCTCGACGAATGCTTATGGGCTTATCGCACCACAATTCGAACAGCCACCGGGAATACGCCGTTCTCCCTAGTGTACGGAAGTGAGGCAGTTCTCCTATTAGAGACTCAAATACCCTCACTCCGTGTCGCCCTCACTTATCAATTGACAACGGATGATAAGTACCGACGTCGGCTGCAAGAATTAGAAGCCTTAGATGAAAAGTACCTCCTAGCTCAGCAAAGGATCGAGCTATACCAAGCACGCATCTCAGGAGCCTTCAACAAAAAGGTCAAAATTAGAACATTCCATATGGGTGATATTGTTCTGGCAGTCCGGAGGCCGATGGTCATGACTCACAAGACCGTCGGCAAGTTCCAGCCAAAGTGGGAAGGTCCATTTGTCATCGAGGCCATGTTCTCCAACGGTGCTTACCGCCTCGCCAAGCAGAACGGGGACTTGCTCATGTTGCCCGTCAACGGCAAGTTCCGGAAGAAATACTATGTTTAAATAATATTTTCCAGATTTTCGAGTTACGTACCCGCTGGTGCCACTGAAATCGCTCCATAAATTTCCAGATTATTGAGTCATGTATCCGCTGATACCACTGAACTCACCCTCATAGTTTGCCAAATCATTGAGTTACGTACCCGCTAGTACTGCTGAACTCACACTCATCATTCTCCAAATTTTTGAGTCACGTACCCGCTGGTACCGCTGAACTCACACTCACCATTCTCCAGATTCCCGAGTCACGTACCCTCTGGTACCGCTGAGCTCGCACCCACAATATTCCAGATTTTCGAGTCATGTACCCGTATGTACTGCTGAACTCATGCCCTTCTTCCACAAAGATATCCCAAATTTCCAAGTCATGTACCTGCTGGTACCTCTGAACTTATACTTTGATTCCAACATTCATGGATTGTCGAGTTATGTACCCATCGGTACCCCTGAACTTACATCCTGGTCACTCTTTTGAAAGAAAGTCATGTATAACCATACCGCTGAACTTTCTTCCTACAAGAGATCCTCCCTCATGATCTAATATCTGCACTCCCAGTGCACAACAAAGGTAACGGGTCCACAAACTTCCAAGACGGCCATGTCCTCATTACCTCTGAGCTGTTCCACTTCCGCCAAAAACAAATCATCCCCTACGTAGAACTTCCATGTCCTCATTACCTCTGAGTTGTTCTATGTGCCCTCCTTCATTGAGCCCACTCCTGTCATGTCCTCATTACCTCTGAATGGGAAGGCTCCGTCGAAGAAACCTTCATACTTGCCATGTCCTTATTACCTCTGAGTAAGTATGATGACCCCCTTTCAACCTATTATCTGTACCCACAACCGGAGTACGCCAAAGGTAATAGGTCCACAAATGTCCTCTGCTGACCATCAATATCCTCCGTCGAGTTCACTCCTGCCATGTTCTCATTACCTCTGAGTAGGAAGACTCTACGTTTAAAAAACCTTCCCACTTGCCATGTCCTCGTCACCTCTGAGCAAGTATGTCGGTTCCCCTTCATCTTATTATTCGTGCCCTAAACCAGGGTACGCCAAGGATAATAAGCCCACAAAATATCCTCAGCTAAATTTTTCAGCACAAATCTATCACCTCATCAGGCCCCAGGAGCCCAGCTGCTCTACGGCATTCCTTTTTCTCAATACCAAGAGCACCCATGACCACTTCGCTATGGCTGCTTCAGGTACCCTGATCAAAACATGTTACCTCTGTCTAAAACCAAGGTACGCCATGGGTAACAGGTCCATAAATATATCCCCTATATGGGGGTAAACATCACCACAATATCACAAGCGCAGCAAGCAATACAAATGAAGGGTAGAATTGAATGTACTCTTTATTTGAAGGAAGAAAAAGCATTACATATTTTCGGGATCATGTCCCCTTCAGAAATAAAGAAAACGGAAACAAAACAAGAAGAAAAAGTCGACTACATTTCAGCATCACTCAATTCTAGGAGACGATTTCTTACTTAGGTGGTCCTCCGTTCAATTCGTTACCGAGCACGACGCTCGGCCTCCTGGAATAAATGCTTCTCATTGTCCAAGCCCACGAACGCTTGACAGTCATCTTCCAATTTCTTCAAGACAGTCTCCAGGTCAGTCGAAGCTTGAGTAACCCTATCAGCCTCCTGAACAATCAGTCTCCTGTCATTGCGGGTAGTCTCGAGTTCAGACTCCAAGAAAGCCAACTTCTTCTGAAGCGCAAGGATCTGCTCCCGTGTCTCAGTAATCTCACGAGAGACAGACTCCTCCCGAGCCACAACATTTTCAGTCGCATAACTCAGTTGATCATACCGATCAGCTAAGTCACTGAGATCCTTCAGCGCGCCCGGTCTGGTCTTATCTCGAGCCGCTCTGGTCCTCTCTATAACAGCAATAAGGGAATTCTGCTCCTCATTTATAACAGCAGGCAGATCAGCCTGCCGCAATACTCGAAGCTCGGACACCAACTGATCAACCTCCAGCAATTTTGCCTCCAGAAGCGAAGCCATCCCTGCATCATCAGGAAGGTCCCTAACGATGTTTATTTGATAATGGGCACATTGTTGGGCCAAGGTAAAAGAGGTCCCTCTGTCTACAGCGGCCTCGATTCCCCTCTTCAAATGACGATGAAAACTGGCAACCACGTCCTGTAATGCATCACTCAAAACTTCAGCAGAGGAGGGCGTCAGGGGAAGCCGGAGCGGCAATGTCGGAGGAGTAACGCTAGATTTCGCCACCGAGGGAACGGAGTCCGAGAAGAACGATGCATGAATAGCGGCCAACTCGTCTTCCGCCGCCCAGAGAGCTTGGATGCTCGGCAGGGAAGAAAGGTCGCCTCTCAAAGCCATCGAAACAGAGGATGATGCAAGGACCATCGTCCCCTGCCCCGACTGCCCCGAGAATTGGCCCGTGAAACTCGAGCCCCTAGAAGGCCCCTCAAGACGAGTCGGGCAGTGAGAAGGTACACCTCTTTCCACCGATGCCCCTTCGGTTGGGGTTGTCTCAGCGACGTCCATCCTCGGCACTGGAGGGACAGGACCTGAATGTCCAGAATAACAATCAATCGACGTAACCCGAAGGACACGATGATAGAGTAGATAGGCTTCCTCACGGGTTAAGATTCGGATAATCTTACCAGGGGAGGGTCATAAAGGCCGCGGCTCATCCACAACTGGCATAGTCCCCTCACCCGCGATCCCTGAGTTAAACTCAGTCACATCCCCTGCCCCCGTCACCTTGAAGGAGGATACAGATTGATCTGCGTTCTCTTGAATAGGAGCAGGCTCATGGGAGTCCCCGTCATTCGGGGTCACCGCCTCGACATCCTGAAACTCTTCTTCTTCTCCCGACACCTAAAAGAGGGGACGAAGATAGTCAGGATTGAAACTCAAAGAAAAGGAGGAAGAAGGGATCAAGAGCAGTTTTGTTACCTCTAATGCAGGGTTGACTTCTTCGCCACCCTCTTTTATGGCTAGCGGACGGTGTCTAGTCGCAACCAGCTTCCGGGATCGAGAAACACTGCCTATAGGAGAAACTTGCCTGCTACGCTTCGGAATAGGACCAGGCGCAACAAGAGACTGATCCCTCAGTACCTCATCTGACAAAACATGCGACTGACCTACCTCTGCGCCTACCACTGGAAGGATAGAGTCATCTTTATCACACTGGTTGCCTTCGCCACCCTCAGCAGCGAAACCCAAATCTGGCACTTCGGCTCTAACCTTTCTCTTCTTGGCCCCTTGAGAGCCTTCCTCCAGACCGGTGCCAATAATAAAACTGGTACCCGGGTTAAAACCAACTGGGGGCTTGTTCGCCATGACATGATACAGAGCTGCCATATACAAGATCTCCACAGACTCCTTAGTGGCAGGGACCGAGAAAATGGTGCGAGTGTGGAACGAATCATAATATTGCCAAGCTCTGATACCATCAAGAAGACTACCCTCATAACCCAGGCAAGGACTGGGGCTGTCCAGACAAAGTTGGCTGTATCCAAACTGCCGAGCAAACCTGCTAGGCAGATAAGGCTCCAGAAAAACAACATTGCGGTTACGGTACACTAGATGTACGGGACGGATGTTACGCAACCATAAGAGCATCTGGCCATCCAGAAGCTGAGGGGGGGCGATACCGTCAATATGTACAGCCTCTATGTCCCTGGCAGTAAAGCGAGGGACGGATACGAAGATATGATACTTATCTGCCCTCGCCAATGCCATCCGACAAGTCCGCATGGTTTCACACTCCCAAGGCTCGTCACGATAGCGGAAGATAAATGCGTCATCATCAGTCACACCGTCTCCAGAGCCCGGCCTCATCAAAGACGGGTAATGTATCAGCAGCCACCCTATCAAATAGTGATAGGGCAACTCAGTTCGTTCAAAATCCTTGGTCACGTCGCGAGCAATGATTTTAGATGTGAAAGTACGTAGGCCACGGTGTATGCTGCACACCATGGCTGAGAGGAGAGCTAACCTGATTCGTAAAACTAACTTCACAGCCGGAAGGATGAAGTTACAACTAATTCTCTCAATGGAACCGGCTCCTCCCGAGACTATACAGTTTCGTAGCCAGATCATCAAAAATCCCGCTAGAAGCGCTTTCTCAGACAGCTCCTGAGTATCCTGGTAAAAGTAATCGAAAGTATCAGTCTGGTTCCCGAATCTGTCGCTGGTAGTGGCCATTCCCTTAGCCGACGACACCGAGTCCTCAACCGCTTCCCGAGGTCGAGGGTGACGAAAGGTGACTCTACCTAAGGCATCTGTCGAGAAGAGATAGTGCACCCAATCTCTGGTGAAGGGAGCATTTCCTTCCAGGTTATTATCCTTTCGAGTCATCTGATAACATGCGTTATAATGGCACAATATCTCCTGGTAAAGGGCCGCAAAGCCAGGATACCGTCGTTCAAGATCTTCGAGTTCCTCATTAGTGGGAGTATACGCTTCAAACGCTTCGTCCCCAGAAGAAAGCTTGGAGATCGCGTGCATCTCATGGAGCGCGAGTCCCATCTCCCCCACAGGTGCGTAAAAGGTCCCCGTACGGCAATTATACATTTCCAGCAGAGACATGAGTAGCTTCTTATTTATGGACAAGCTATGACTGGTACCTCGGATAGCGTGGTACAAGCCAATCTCGCACAAAAAGGTCTCATACTTCTGCAAGATCCAAGTAAACAAATTGATCCACGAAGGAACAGAGTGCACCCAACCAGGGAACGTCAACCGACCAACGGAATAGGAGCCTTTTCGAGCAAGCTGATTTATTAAAGTGTCGGCGGTAGAAAATGAGAAATTAGGGCCCGCCACATTCAGGAAAGAACCTGGGACCAACCCCGTCACAGAACAACTAGTGTGCACTTTGCCGACAATCACGCACTTCAGATTGTTATTATAATGGATGTTCCCCACAAACATCCCACCTCTGGTAGGGGTTAAAGTCTTTCCATATTTCGATCTAACGGGAGCATATTAAACCAAGATAACGGGAAGTGTCGCTCCATTTGGGGGATACGAATCACCATCCCGTTAGAAACAAAGTTCCAGTCCTCCGACACCTCCAGGACATGATTGTTCTCCACGGTCAAGGCGTCTCCAAAAAAGAATGCAGGCTTCAAATACTCTCCTTCAAATTTCTCGGAGTTCATCATAGCATTAAGGAAGTAAAAAGACTGATTCTTGATGGCATTCAATCTAACCGAAGGCTCATCGCTCGGAAACTGGTCAGCCATATACTGGACAATATGGTCATACCTATAGCCGAGAGTGGCTTGAGCGCTACCCACCAAGAGTTCTCCAGCGGCGTTAACCAGCAGGTTCACTGAAGAACAAACAGAGAAAAGTAAGTTAAACGGAGGGATAAAACAAGAGAGTGCCGATTCGGTGCTCTCAAACCCCATGCGGCTCAAGAAGATATCCATGCGGCCTCATAAAGCTCTCAGAAATCTCATGCGGCTCCGTACAATAAAAAGTCTATACGGTTTAGCGTCATTTATGCGGCTTCGCCAGCAAGGCACGCATACAGACGCGGTAGTTCTCTTATGCGGCTCGCAGCTCAGCCATAGGGCGAACATGCGATTTACAAAGGCTCGTGCATAAAGTATGCGACGTAACCATGGCGGTTGGGGTTCTTTAACTCATGCATTGTCCTTACCAATAATGGGGGGGTGAACGTCAGGATGAATATCAGGTACGGCGATGGGCGGAGCAGCGGCCGCAGCCGAGGTGGAAGTGGAGGCCGCCTTCTTGCCCTTTACTGCCACGGTCGTCTTGGGAGCCATTAATTATCAAAAGAGGAGAAGGGCGGTCGAGATAGGAAAGGTCTGAGAAAGAAGAAGGAAAACAAAGAAGTCTTCTCTCTCTTCAAACTCTTCCTATTTATAGAAAGACGGAAGAAGGAGGACACGTGGGCCAATGACTGACTCATGAAGAGCGCAATTGACTCTTTGGGTTTTGTCTCCAAGATTCACCCAAGGCGTCAAATCCGAAAGATTTAATGAGCTGACTATTGGGATTCCCTCCTACAAAGACGGCGCTGAAACGAATTTGAGGCAATTAAAGACCTGCACACGTGGCAAGCAGCTATGCGGCTGAACAGTCTCCTGCGGCTAAGTCACTTATGCGGCTGAATAATTCATGCGGCCGAGACTTCTATGCGGTCAGAATTCCATATGCGGCTAGAGGAACTCGGCCATGCTTCTTATTCAAAGTATTTCAATTTTACAAATTGAAAACTTTGAAGGGGGTCCTGTAGAAGCATAGAAAATACCAAAGGAAATGATTAATGCGGCCAGGAAAGATCCATGCCGCCAGAAAAGATCCATGCGGCTCAGAAAACTCATACGGCATAAGGGGCTATGCGGCCCAAGGCATTCCATGCGGCTCAGAGGACACGTGGCCTGATAGTGCCCCCCTCCGATCCATGCTGCATTAATTGCTATGACGGCTGACCCCTCTGAAAAGTTGACAGCCCTGACACAAAAGCAGGTAATTATGACTCTATCATAATGATGAATCTCTAGAGAAGAGGAAAGAAATCTCTGACACAAATCCCCTGAGAGCCACAAAAATGCTACGTGGCCTTGCCACGTGGGCATTCGTATGGGGCTCGCTTCTCATGCGGCTCAGAATAAATCCTATGCGGCTCAGACCATAGAAGCCTCATGCGGCTCGAGCAAAGGACTTCCCATACGGCTCAGAGTGAATCCATCCTATGCGGCTCAGGCAATAAAAGCCTCATACGGCTCGAGCGAGGACTTCTCATACGGTTCAAGAGGATCATATCTTTGCGGCCCAGGCAGATATATACCTATGCGGCCCACAAGGATTACTCCTCTGTGGTTAGAGGACTCAAGTGAGGACCACTGCCCACGCAGCCCTGACACGTGGGCTTAACCATATGCGGCTCATATTCATATGCGGCTCACATTCATATGCGGCTCACTAGTCATGCGGTCCAGATCCCCCCAGCAGCTCCTAGGACACGTGTCCTAAACCGATTAATTCCTCAAATTTGCTGCCATTAAAGATTGGGTCAAATCCCAATAATCTGGAACACGTGGCAGAAGAATAGATCTAATTTATTCACAGATATCAGAAGATCAGTATAAGGAAGATTTATTCCAATCAGTATTAATTGCTCATGGGATTTGGTGTAATCTACACTAATGGCCCAGATTCATCATAATCAAGATGAATGGCCAAGATTGACCAATCCCCAAGCTGCCGCCATCTCTAAAAGCTAATCATTGGCAACCCTAATGATCATATCCCACTATTATAAATAGCAAGGTGCCATTCCCTTGTAAAGATATACAATTTCAGAGAGTAAAATACGCATATACAGAGAGACCCCCCAATAGTCAGAGAAAAGAATACACAGAGAGAGAGAGAAGCCAGAAGAGCAACAGAGGAGCAAGAAGGGCATTTCTTCGTCAACGCCAACCATCTTTTCACAAGGAGCCAAGGCTGTATACCGATCGTCCAAGGAGTAAGGCAGGGCTGCCGTCGCCTTCCCGAGCCTCTATCGCTACCCCCCAGAATCTAAAATAAACAATTGTACTTAGACTGCTGTACCTAGGTTTTCGTCCCTAGGCATTCTTTGTACAAGCGAATTTGTAACGTGAAGCAAAAGTTCGGTCCTCCGATAATTGTTCTGTTCTTTTATATTTCATGACAAACAGCAGGGACTGGAAAGGCCCTACAACTTCGACATCTTGGCACAATTTGCCAACACACCGGCTAAATTGTCATTATACGAGCTCCTGAGACTCTCAAAGGATGTGCGCACGGCTTTAAGCAATGCACTCCAAAATGCTGACGCATATCTGGCTCAGGTCAACCTCACAGGAGAGAGCCCGCATGCAAATCTCCAAGACAGCACTTGTACAGGAGCAAGGCCCAATATTGTCTTCACTCCGCAGGATATGCTCATCAAAATCAATCTGCACGATCGTTCGTTATACTACACTGGATACATCGGCGACATAAAGGTGGACCGGATGCACATTGATCCTGGTTCTTCCATAAGCATCATCCCGAAGGGTCTGTTACACCATCTCCGTATTCTTATGCATCACCTGACGCCAACAAGCACCGCCATCAGCAATTTTAATTCGGACATGAGCTACCCAATTGGGAAGATTCGCTAGAAGTGACAAATTGGCGATCTTCAGTCAGAAGTGACCTGTTACATCATAGATGCGGATACTTTATACAATATCCTCCTGGAATGCCCTTGGATACACGATTATATGATCGTGCCTTCCACGCTGCACCAGTGCTTCAAGTATGTCGACAAATACGGCTTCGTGAGGACATAATTTGCTGACATCGATCCCTTCAAAGGGGTCGAATCCTACTACTCGGATTCTTGCCTATACAAGAAATCAAAGAGGCACATGGATGAAGATGTACAAACTCGAACTGAGATGGCCTCAGGATCAGAAGAACCTTTGACGATCCACATTCAAGCTCACAAACCTGGCAAATCCGCACCCCTTACGGCCACTCTGCGTAAGGACACAATCAGCCTCTCGGTATAAGAAGAACAAATGATAATTCGGCTGCCAAGGTCCGGCCAAGCGCCAAGACTCACAACGGAGCCACTGACAATCAGGCTACCGAGAGTCAGCCAGCCACAAGCAGAGAAGCTCAATCCCTCTGATAAGCCAATGATAATACGTCTCCCCAAGAAGAATCGTCATCCCGATGCAAAGTCTGGGGCTTCTAGCGAACCAACAACTCCCTGCCAAGCTTCGAATACCAAACTGGGGGTCGCTATTTTGCCAACAACTCCATATTCGGCTCCACCAGCAGAACCCCTAACAATCAAGCTGTCCAGGTTATCCTCTCAGTCTTCATTTATACAGGGGGTGGCCGAAGAAGAACCGAAACTAACCAAGTATGTGGCTGCCCACACTGATGTTCCCTCCGCAGATGATGTAATCCCGCTAGAAAAGATACCTTACTTCATCAATAAAGGGCTATCTTTGAACTACCTCGAGCTTAATAAGCTTTGTACAATGTATGCTATGGAACAAGGTGTAGGCACTCACCTACACACACAGGTGACAAATGTTTATACCTCAAATTAGCTTACTCCAGTGGAAGACGTTTACCGTATAATCGAGGGAGGGGACCATCCAATCATCTTCGGCTGGAAGGACGACCCACAGCCCTTCACCATAGAGAAGGTCGATCTCGAATCAGATGCCGGAAGACTGCCTCTGTATATCTATAGCCCTCAATCCAAATACCTCGTACAAAAATAGGGGTATGATCTGGAGACTACGTCAGGCTTGAACTACGGCACCGGGCGACGATTACCTTTGAAGCTGCCAGTCCCAGCTGGCAAACCACGAGATTACTACAGCAAGACCCGATGTGGATTAGGGTATGTTACGCCCGCAACGACCCCTGAAAGTTCAGATGAAGAATGTGATTGGCATTCACATTCAACCGTGTCACCAACTTCTGATTCGGATACCAGCATCGGAGACGTGTTCAGACAAGTCCTGTCAGTCAATATGACATTCGTCGACGCTTACGAAGAAGATGAAGACATTCCTGAAATCCTCGAGTTAGAGCCATGGGCCCAACAGCTGGATGCACAATGGAAAAAGCGGTTCGAACATAGAGAACCTCCTACTGAAGATGAGGTTATACAGGTCGACCTCGGCAGCAAATCTTCTCCAAAACCAATCTTCGTCAGTAAAAGCCTAACAGACGAAGAGCGAGAATCGCTACTGGAACTTGTCAAAGAATATATTAATGTGTTTGCCTGGAGCTATAAAGACATGCCAGGACTAAATCCCGAGGCTGCCCTTCACAAGCTCAACATTCGGCCAGATGCAAAGCCGGTCAAACAACAACAGCAACGCTTCCGTCCATGCATTATGGATGCGATCGAAGCTGAAGTCAACAAACTGATAGTCAGCGACTTTATTCGTAAAGAACAACATCCAGACTTGGTCGCCAACATAGTACCGGTCCTCAAGAAGAATAGGAAGATTCGAATCTGCATCGACTTCCACAATCTGAACGAGGTATGTCACAAAGATGAATTCACCCTCCCTATCATAGATATCATGATCGACAACACATACGACTTCGAATGCATGTCATTCATGGATGGTTTCTCGAGGTAGAACCAAATCAAGATGTCTCCTAACGACGAAAAGCATGCATCATTCCGAACACCAATTGGCACGTATTGCTACACAGTCATGTCTTTCGATTTAAAGAATGTTGGCACCACATATCAAAGAGCCATGAGTATCATCTTCAGAGACTACTTGCACAAGACTGTGGAGTGCTATGTTGATGACATCGCCGTCAAGAGTCGCTATAAGGAAGACCATCTGCAGGATCTGAGGACGGTATTCGACCTGATACGAGCGCACAAACTGAAGATGAACCCCACAAAATCCTTCTTGGGCATATCTAGCGAAAAATTCTTGGGTTTTATCATTACTGTCCAGGGAATTTATGTAGACCCAGAGAAGACGAAGGCAATTATGGAGATGGATCCCCCGAGAAATCTCTGCGAACTCAGAGGCCTTCAAAGGAGGCTAGCTTACATCAGGAGGTTCATTTATAACCTCTCCGGGCGATGTCGGCCATTCACCCATCTCATGAAGAAAGGCGTCTCGTTAGTATGGGACGAAAAATGCCAACATGCCTTCGACAGCATCAATGAATATTTGTCGAACCCTCCAGTCTTGGTGGCCCCGGTTACCAAAAAACCATTCTTGCTATATGTACCAGCAATGGAGCATTCTTTCGGCGCTTTGCTGGCGCAAAACAACGATGCAGGCCATGAACAAGCTATATATTACCTCAGCCGAATGATGATCGGGCCAGAATACAGGTATACTGCTGTAGAGAAGGAATGCCTCGTCCTGGTGTTCGCCATTCAAAAGATGCGACACTATGTCACAGGATAAACCATACATGTGATATCACGAGTCAACACCCTCAGGGTCTTTATGACTAAACCGAGGGCACTCAACTCCCGCCTTGTCAAGCTCTGGCAGACTTTTTAGCAGCACACCAAGGCTCGGAGTCGTCCAGAATATATGAAGGAATCCTAGATGAGGTCGCCGACTCACATGCAACCTCTCACGATAATATATGGCGAATATTCTTCGACGGTGCCTCAAGGATCGGACCTAAGGGCAACATCGTCGTCGGAGTCGGGGTGGTGCTAGTTTCTCCTTCCAGGTTGGTGATCAATCGCACTTACTCACTCACAGAACCCTGCTCTAACAATGTGGCCGAGTACAACACTTTGGTCATTGGCCTAAAACTTGCAAGAGAGCTGGGGATAGAACATCTTGAAGCATATGGCGATTCTCAGTTAATCGTCAATCAGATCTGGGTTCATACGAAGTCTGCCATGAAGACATGATCCCCTAACACCAAATAACGATCAACATTATTTCGTCATTTGAGGGATTCTTCATCGAACATGTTCCCATATTCCAAAATATCGATACCGATGCCCTAGCAGGCCTTACCGCTTCCCTAGCAGTGCCAAACCATACTCATCATTCGGTTGACGTGATAGGCCACGAACTGGTCTGTCCCAAGAACAACGTTCAATTCGTGACGAGTTATTCTGCTCAGACGATCGACGAAGCGCCAGACTAGAAACAACCATTCATAGACTTCGTAGTCTACGACATCCTGCCCGAGAACCCAAAAGAAACCACTTCCATCAGAAGGCATTCTCTCAGGTTCTTCTACAATACAGAGACAAAAATGCTGTATCGGCGATCCTACGATGGGTTATTACTTCGGTGTCTGTTAAATACAGAAGCCAAAGAAGCCGTACACGAAGCTCATGACGGTGTCTGTGGGGCCCATCAGCCTGGCCCCAAATTGCAAGACCGTCTTCGCCGAATGGGCTACTACTGGCCCATGATGGTAGCAGATGCGATAGACTATACAAGAAAGTATAAAGCCTGCCAAGTCCACGCAGACTTCATCTACCAACCATCCGAATTTCTACATCCGACAGTGGCATCCTGGCAATTTGAAGCATGGAGAATGGATATCATCGGTCCGATTGCTCCACCTTCCTCCCGAGGACATTATTTTATACTCGCAATCACGGATTACTTCTCCAAATGGACGAAAGTTGTCCTGCTCGCAGAAGTAAAGACTTCAAACGTAATTAGCTTCCTCAAGCATCACGTCATCTATCGCTTTGGACTGCCCCGAAGGATCATCCACGATAATGTTCCACAGTTCGTAAGCCATACCTGCTATCGGTTCTGTGACAAGCATCGTATCCAGAATAGTACTTCAATACCATACAATCCGACAACGAATGGGTTGGCAGAAGCATTCAATAAAACAATCATCAAACTTCTCAAAAAGTTTGTGTCTTCTAACAAATACGACTGGAACGAGAAGCTTGGTGAATGCTTATGGACATACCGTACTACATTCCGAACAGCCACTAGGAACACCCCATTTTCCCTGGTATACGGGAGTGAGGCAGTCCTCCCATTGGAGACTCAAATACCCTCACTCCGCGTCGCCCTTACTTACCAATTGACGACGGACGATAACTACCATCGTCGGCTTCAAGAGTTGGAGGCCTTAGATGAAAAGCGCCTCTTGGCTCAGCAACGAATCGAGCTATACCAAGCACGCATCTCCGGAGCCTTCAACAAGAAGGTTAAAATCAGAACATTCCAAGTGGGCGATCTCGTTCTGGCAGTCCGGAGGCCGATGGTCATGACTCACAAAATCGTCGGCAAATTCCAGCCAAAATGGGAAGGTCCGTTTATCATAGAGGCCGTATTCTCCAACGGTGCTTACCGCCTCGCAAAACAAAATGGAGACTTGCTCATGTTGCCAGTCAACGGCAAGTTCCTGAAGAAATATTATGTCTAAACCATATTTTCCAGATCATCGAGTCATTTACCCGCTGGTACCGCTGAACTCATATTTACAAAATTCTAGATTATCGAGTCATGTACCCGCTGGTACCGCTAAACTCATATTCACAAAATTCCAGATTATCGAGTCATGTACCCACTGATACCGCTGAACTCAAATTCTCCAAATCCCAGATGATTGAGTTATGTATCTTCCGATACCACTGGACTCACATTCTTTCTCCTCAAAAAACCCCAAATTATCGAGTTATGTACCTTCTGGTACCTCTGAACTTACACTTTGATTCCAAAATTCCCGGATTATCGTTATGTATCCGCTGGTACCCCTGAACTTACATCCCGGTCACTCTTTTGGAAGAAAGTTATGTATAACCATACCTCTGAACTTTTCTTCCTGAAAAAGCTCCTTCCTTATGATCCACTACCCGCACTCCTAGTGCGCAAAAAGGGTAACAGATCCACAAATTTCCAAAACGACCATGTCGATGTTACCTCTGTGTCGTCTCAATTCCGCCAAAAACAAATTACCCCTCTACATAGAACTTCCATGTCCTCATTACCTCTGAGTCGTTCTATGTATCCCCCTTCATTGAGCCCACTCCTGCCATGTCCTCATTACCTCAGAGTTGGAAGGCTCCGTCGAAGAAACCTTCATGCTTGCCATGTCCTCATTACCTCTGAATAAGTATGTTGATTCCCTTTCGACTTATTATCCGTACCCATAACCAGAGTACGCCAAGGATAATAGGTCTACAAATATCCTCCGTTGAGTTCACTCCTGCCATGTCCTCATTATCTCTTAGTAGGAAGATTCTGCGGTGAAAAAAACCCTCATGCTTGCAATGTCCTGATTACCTCTGAGTAAGTATGTTGGTTCCCTTTCATCCTATTAACCGTATCCTAAGCCAGGGTACGCCAAGTATAATAGGCCCACAAATATCTTTGCTAAGTTTCTTAGTACAGGCCCATCATTTCTCATCATGCCCCGGGAGCCCAACTGCTCTATGGCATTCTTTCTCCCAATACCAGGAACGTCCATGACCACCTTACCGTGGAACTGTTCTAAGTATCCCCAATCAAACTTGTTATCCGTACCTAAAACCGAGGTATACCAAGGGTAACAGGTCCACAAACAAGTCCCCCATTCGGGGCAAACACCACCATAACACCACAAGCACAACAAGCAGTACAAATAAAGGGTAAAATAAAACATACTCTTTTATTTGGAAGCCAAAAAGCATTACGTATTTTGGGACCATTTCCCTCTCAAAAATAAGAAGGAAAACAGAAACAAAAGAAGAAGAAAAAGGCCGACTATGGTTCGGCATTACATAATTCCACGAGGCGGTTATTCACCAAGGTGGCCCCCTGTTCAAGCCGTTGTTTAGCTTGGCGCTCCGCTTCCAGGGACAACCGCTCCCCATTATCTAAGTCCATGAGTGCCCGCCAGTCGTCCTCCAACTTCTTCAGGGTAATTTCCAGGTCAGCCGAAGCTCGATTAACTCTGTCAGCCTCCTGGATAATTAGCCCCCCTTCGGTACAGGCAGCCTCAAGCTCAGACTCCAGGAAAGCTAACTTTCTCTGAAGCTCAAGGATCTGCTCCCGCGTGTCAGTGATCCCACGGGAGGCAGTCGCTTCCCGAGTCGTAACATCTTCACTCTCGTGGCTCAACTGATCATAATGATCAGACAGATCGCGGAGGTCCTTTAGTATGGCCGGCCTGGTCCAATCCCGAGCAGCCCTTATCTTCTCTACAGTAGATGTGAGGGAACCGCGCTCCTGATCTATAGCAGCAGACAGATCAGCCTGCCGCAGCACCTGAAGCTGGGCCACCAGCTGATCAGTCTCTAGCAATTTCGTCTCCAGAAGCGCAGCTACCCCTGCCCTACCGAGAAGAATCTTATGGATATCAATATGACCCTGTGCGCATTGTCGAGCCAAGACGAAAGAGGTCCCTCTTTCCACAGCAGCATCTATCCTCCTCTTCAAGTGACGATAAAAGCTGTCAACCACGTCCTGTAATGCTTCATCCAGGACCTCTGTAGAGGACGACGTCAAAGGAAGCGTGGCCGGCAACGTCGAAGGAGTTGCGTTAGAACTTGCCACCAAGGGGACAAATTTCGAGCAGAATGATGCTGCGGATAGAGGCTAACTCTTCCTCTGCCATTCGAAGAGCCTGGACACTTGGCAGGGCAGAGAGGTCGACTCTCGGAGCCGTCCGAGCAGAAGAGGACACAAGGACCATTGTCCCCTGCCCCGGCTGTCCTACCACCTGACTTGCCAAACTCGAGCCCATGGGAGGCCCCTCAAGACGAGCCGGAAGGGGAGGCGGTACGCTTCTCTCTGCCAGTGCCCCTTCTGCAGAGTCTGTCTCAACAATGCCCATCATCGGCACTCGAGAGGCAGGACCTGTATGTCCAGAACAACAATCAATCGACGTAACCTGAACGATGTGATGATAGAGCAGATAGGCCTCCTCGCAAGTTAAGATTCGGCTTATCTTACCAGGGAAGGAGCATGGAGGCTGCAGCTCATTCGCAGCTGATATGGTCTCCTCATCCGCGACCTCCATGTTAATTTCGGCTGGCCCCTTTGTCCCAGCCACCTCGAAGGAAGAAACGACTCGATCAGCATCATCTTTATAAAATTCAACAATTTCAGGGACAGGCTCATCGGAGCCCCCGTCATATCGAGTCACGACCTCGGCA
Organism: Iris pallida; assembly: GCA_029216955.1. Classification (NCBI taxonomy): domain Eukaryota; kingdom Viridiplantae; phylum Streptophyta; class Magnoliopsida; order Asparagales; family Iridaceae; genus Iris; species Iris pallida. Next base: position 61,225 of record JANAVB010035058.1, read on the forward strand.
ACTTAAGATTCCTCTTCTTCTGACAACGAAGGGAGGGAAGGAAAATGATTAAGATCAAAACTGGAAGAAAAGAAGAACTGAATAAAAATGGTAGTGACTCACTTTACCTCCGAAGCGGGGTCGACCTCCTCGCTTCTCTTCCTTATAGTTAGCCTGCGATGTCTGGTTGCAGCCAATATTCGGGAGTGAAGAATACCGCCAACAGGGGAAATTTGTCTGCTACGCTTCCGTACAGAACCAAGTGCGACGGGTGGCTGATTCGCCACCATCTTATTTAACGAAACAGGCGGCTGATTCGCCCCAACATCTTCCACTGAAAAGGAAGAATTATCTGTATCACGCTCATCATCCTCATCATCCGCAGTGGTAGAGTCTGAGTCTGGCACTTCGACTCTATTCTTCTTCTTCCTCGTCTTGGCCCCTTGGGGCTTCTCATCCAAGCCAGTACCAATAATAAAATTGGTACCCGGGTTAAAACCGACAGGGAGTTTGTTCGCCATAACATGGTACAAAGCCGCCATATACAAAATCTCTACCGACGCCTTATTATCAGGAACTGAGAAAATGGTACGGGTATGGAATGTATCATAGTAGTGCCAGGCCCTTATACAGTCAAGAAGGCTGCCTTCAAAACCCAGACAAGAGCTGGGACTGTCTTGAAAAAGCTGGCTGTATCCAAACTGACGAGCAAACCTGCTGGACAGATAAGGCTCAGGAAGACAGCATTGCGGTTGCAATACACCAGATGAGCGGGGCGGATGTTACGCAGCCACAGAAGCATCTGACCGTCTAGAAGCTGAGGGGGGCCAATACCGTCAAGATGTACGACCGCTATTTCCTCAGCAGTAAAAAGAGGAACAGATACGAAAAAGTTGTACATATCTGCTCTCGCCAGCGCCATCCGGCAGGCGCATATGGTCTCGTACTCCCAAGTCTCGTTACGATAACGGAAGATAAAAGCATCATCATCAGTTATGCCATCTTCAGAGCCCGGTCTCATCAAAGATGGATAGTGCATCAGCAGCCACCCCATCAGATAATGATAGGACAACGCAGTCCGTTCAAGGTCTTTCGTCATATCGCGGGCGATCATCTAAGACGTAAAAGTGCGGAGGCCACGATGTATGCTGCACACCATGGCCGGAAGGAGAGCTAGTTTCACTTCCAAAACTAGCTTCACAGTCGGGAGGATAAAATTACGACTAATCCTCTCAATAGAACCAGCTCCTCCCGAGACTACGCAATTTTACAGCCATACCATCAAGAATCCCGTCAGGAGTGCCTTCTCTGACAGCTCTTTGGTATCCTGATAAAAAAAACCAATAGAGTCAGTTTGACTCCCAAACCTGTCACTAGTGGTAGCCACCCTCTTGGCCGACGACACCAAGGCTTGAACCGCCTCCCGGGATTGAGGATGTCGTGAAGTAACTCGACCTGAGGTACCCATCGAGAAGAGATAGTTTACCCAGTCCTTAGTGTGGGGAGCATTCCCTTCCGAGCTGCTGTCCTTCTTAGCTATCTACTGACATGTGCTATAGTGGCACAATATCTCTTGATAAATGGCCACGAAGCCTGGATACCGTTCCTCCAACTCCTCATTCGTAGGAGTGTACGCCTCAAAAGCTTAATCCCTCCAAGGAAGCTTGGAATTCGCGTACATTTTATGGAGAGCAAGCCCCATTTCCCCTACAGGTGTATAGAAGGTTCCGTGCGGCGGTTATACATCTCTAGTAGAGCTATAAATAATCTCTTGTTTATGGGCAAGCCATGACTGGTGCCCCGAATAGTATGATAAAGACCAATCTCACACAGAAAGACCTCATACTTTCGCGAGATCTACATAGACAAATTGATCCATGAGGGAATGGGGTGTATCCAACTCGGAATCGTCAACCTGGCCAATGGGATATGAGCCTTTCCGAGCAAGTTGGTTCAGGAAAGTATCGGCTGAAGAAAACGTGAAATTAGGACCCGGCAGATTTAAGAAAGTACCCGGGGCCAATCCCGTTGCATAATGGCTGGCATGCACTTTGCCCCGCACACACTGACATCATGCTGTTATTGTAATGGATGTCGCCCACAAACATCCTATTTTGGATAGGAGTCAAAGACTCTTCCATCTTCCTGTCCAATGGGAGCATATTGAACCAAGATAGGGAAAGTGACGCTCCATTTGAGGGATACGAATCGTAATCCCGTTAGAAATGAAGCTCCAATTCTCCGATATATCCAGAACTTAACTGTTCTTCACAGTCAAAGCATCTCCAAAGAAGAACGCAGGCTTCAGGTATTCTCCTTCTAATTTCCCCGAGTTCATCATAGCGCAGAGGAAATAGAAAGGCTGATTCTTGAGGGCATTCAATCTCGCCGAAGGCTCATCACTAGGTAACTGGTCCGTCACATACTGAACTATCTGGTCGTACCTATAACCTATAGCGGCTTGGGCATGACCCACCAGGGGTTCTCCAGCAGCATTAACTGGCAAATTCACTGAGAAGAGGACAAAAGAAATAAATTAAAAAAGAGGACCAAGGAAAAACTGACTAGTGCCCTCAAGCCTATGCGGCTCGGATTCAATAGAGCCTCAGGCGGCCCAACTCAGAAAAAGCTTATACGGCTTCGACTAAGAGAGGCTCATACGGTAATGACTAAACAAAGTTATACGGCTCTGTTTAAACGCAGTCTCGTGCGACAGAGTTCGAATAAGGTTAAAAGGCTCATACAACAAAACAAGTTCAGGCGAGCCTAGGCGGCCCAGATTAAATGCGCTTAAGCGGCTCAATGCAGATAAGTTTATGCGGTCCAGATCAAATGCGCTTATACGGCTCAATGCAGATAAGTTCATGCAGTCCAGTTCGAATATGCTTATGCGGTCCAAATCAAAGTGAGCTTATGCTGGGCTTATGCGGCCCCGTTAGAGAAGTGCTTATGTGGCCACAACAACAAGTCTCATGCGGCTCAGGCATGGAACATATCCCATGCGGCTCGTGACGTACAAGCGACACACATGAAGATGAAGGCTCGTGCATAAAATATACGACGTAGCCATGACAGTTAGGGTTCCAAAATCACACAAAAGTTCTTACCAGCGATGGCAGAATGGACGTCGGGGTGAACTACAGGCACGTCAGCTGGCGGAGGAGTTGCCACGTTCGTCGCCACAGAAGCAGCTTTCTTACCCTTCGCCGTCGACGAAGACGCTACCTTCTTACCCTTCGCCGCAACAGTCTTCTTGGGAGCCATTACTATGATCAGAGAAGGAGGACGAGGACAAGAGAGCTATAGCAAGAGTAGAAAGTAAAGAAAGTCTTCTTTCCAAACACTCTGCTATTTATAGGCAGAATCCCAGTGGACCGACGCATCGATCCATGTGCAGTATAACCGACTCTTCGGTTATCAAGGAGATCTGATTATTTAAGGATAAACTCTTGGGATCCTACCCCAAAAGGCGGCCTTAAATATGACAACAAATTAATAGCAATCAATACAAAAGATTTGCACACGCGACAGGATAACGTGGCAAGGAGCTCATGTGGCCAGACAGCCTATGCGGCCAGAAAGTCCATGCGGCTAGTTGGCCAATACGGCTGAAGAGGCCATACGGCTGGGACATCCATGCGGCCAGAATAGTTTATGCATTACCATGCTTCTTATTTAAAGTATTTCAATTTTATAACTTGAAAACTTTGAAGGGGGCCTTCTAGAAGCATGGAAAAGAATAAAGAAAAGTCCACGCGGCCAAGGATCCCCATACGGCTCAGAGAACCCATGCGGCTCAGGGGTCCCTGCGGCTCAAGAGCCTATGCGGCTCGAATAATCCCATGCAGCTCAGAGAGGAGCCACGTGGCCTTCAACAGCTCCTTCCTTTCGTCATTTGCTGCATTTAATGCCCTAACGGCTGACAGCTCTAACAAATGACAGCTCTGACATAAAAGTGCAATAATGACTGACATAAAGGTACGTTCCTAGGAAAGAGAAGAAAATCTTCTCACAGTTGGCAGGATCCACCAAATTCCGAGGTATGCGGCTGCTGCATTACGACCGACCACTCCATGCGGTCGCTCATTTCATGCGGCCGCCTATCCTCATGCGGCTGTATCCTCTATGCGGTCGTCTATCATTATACGGCTGTATACTTTATGCGGTCGCCCATCAGCATGCGGCTGTTCATTCCCATGCGACTGTCCCATCTTCATGCGGTTGCCCATCTTCATGCGGCCCACTCATATACGGCTCTGCCAAGGTGACCCAATGGAGGACACGTGGCGCTTGTCACGACACATGGTAGTATTATCTTCCTGGAGTTATGGATGCTAACAAATCCTAACAAAATCAGATTTGTTGCAATCACCATAATTGCCCAGATTAAGTCAGATCGAGCAAACTAGACAAGTGGCAGGCCATTACAATTCGCGAATATTTATGGCAATCAACATTTATGGCCCACAGAGATTCAATACAATCTACATTGATTACCTAGATTTGCTACAATCAGAATGAAGGGCCCAGATTAATTGGTCCTTAACCGTCGAATATATCAAGGAGGCAATCATCAGCAAACCCTAATGATTGCATTCCATTCCTATAAATAGCAAGGTGCCATTCCCTTGCGAAGAGGACCTTTTTTTGGAGAGAAGAGCATCAGAGCACCTGGAGAGACTTAAAGAGAGAGAATAAGGAGAGCATTTCTTCAACGCCAAACAGATCTTTCCCGGAGACAAGGCTGCATCCGATCGTCCAAGGAGTAAGGCAGATCTGTCGTAGCTATCCCGAGCCTCTACCGTCACCCCCAGAATCTAAAATAAACAATTGTACTTAGATTGTTGTACCTAGGTTTTCGTCCCTAGGCTTACTTTGTACAAGCGAGTTTATATTGTGAAGTAAAAGTTCAGTCCTCCGATAATTGTTCTGTTCTTTTATATTTCATGGCAAACAATGGTGTCCTTTCAAACCATTACTCATAGTGAGTCTTCTTCGATTTAGCTCAAATTAGAACAGTAAACCCCATAAATTTTTAAATTTTAAATTTTTATTTGTTTAGTATTTTATAGCCTTGTAGTTAATTTTATGATTTATTTTTGTGATTATTAAAAACTAGCAAGTAGAAATGCTACATTTTAGATATGTTAAATTTATTTTTGTACAAGGTATTACTAACATACATCCTAATATATATTTTTGTGATATTTAGGATTTTAGTAATTATTTATTGCTTTATATATAAGTTATAGTATTTTCTTAAACTACTAAATAGCTTAAATAATTTGGTTACGTTTTTTATAGTACGAGTGGCGTGTATTTATTACATTATATGTAAATGGTAAGTCAAAATTTTACACTTTATTAATTATAAATATCTTGGGTTTTAGGAAATTTTTGGATATTTTTCTTGAAATATTTTGGTTATAAATAGGGGTACGAATATATATATATTATTTTTTAAAAAGAAAAAAGGAAAAGAAATAGTAATGAAAAAGTTTAAGATTTAAATAAAAGAATAAGAATAAGAAAAAAAGAAAAAAAAAGAAGAAGAAAGGAAAGCTTAGTTGTGGCCGGCCCAAATGGAGGAGGGACCGACCACAACAAGAAGTAGCAGCAGCATTCGCACAAAATTAGAAGGTGGCGACCCTGTAAAGCATCAGCAACAACACATATATAGGGGTAGCCGACCCTTTTATATAGGTGAAATTGAGAGATCGTGAGAGAGAGATTTGGTAAACTCTAAACCCTAATCTCTTCTCCACCCTTCCTCCTACTCGTCCCTCCACCCTCGGCCAACCTTGCAGCCGCGCATCGCAGCCCAAGCCTCGCAATCACAGCCACGACAACAACAATAACCGCAACAACTACAACAGTCAAATTTAAGCAAAAGTCCTTCCTTTCGATTTAGTTTTCTTCCTGTCTGCTACACAAAATTCAATTCCGTAAACTCGTATAGAAAGCCAATATAACCCCCTTCCATCCCCTTTAAGTAGGTTAATTTCTAGTGCATTAGATTGTTGTAAAAATCGATGTAAATATTTCGAAAAAACTGTCTGAATTCAAAATAAAGAATCAAATCAACCACCCAAGTTGGGAGTCACATCCTGATCAACCTTATAGAAAACTTTCAAAACTTTTTGAACAGTAAATTAGACCACTTATACCACTTCAAAACACTTTTTGTAGTTTAATCTTTCGTCGAGTATAGGTCAAGAAATCTGTTTTCCAAAACTGAGAAAAATCACTTTTAAAATTATTCTGAAACTTTAAAATCCTTCGATACGCCATGCTTCCCGTCAAACAGGGCGACATGGTCATGCACTATGCACATCGAAAGGCACGTACGGATGTTGTCAATGTGTGGGAATTGACGAAACTCAATTTCGTTGCGTAGTGCGCGACGAAATCAGTGTGTATCCGTCGAAATACCCACAAATCGACCTTTTGCAAACTTGGCAATAAGTTCGTGTATGTTCATCGTTTCGAGATGATACTTACGCCAGCAGGACCGTATCATTTTTCTGGTCCTATATACAACGTTTGGTCTGATTCTGAGAAGGTCGATCGGAACGCCTATTTGGCGGGCCCGTGACCCGCTCTAACGGGCGAATTTGTGCACTGACTCATCAAAATCCAAAAATGGACATATCATTGAGTTTGTCTCCTCAAACCAGACCCGTATACATATAGTTTGACGACTTTAGAGACAGTAAGTACTGGCTCGTATTTCGGTGCAAAACGGGTTCAACGGGTTTAACGGCGGACATCGTTTTGACACGAAACTATGATTTTGCCCCTGTTCCAGAATTGGACTTTTGGACAGGCATTTCTAGATATATCTTTTATACCAAACTCGTTCGTCATGTTTGTTTTAGCATCCGGAGCTCTTTGTGGATTTTTACTTTCGTGTGGACGATTCTGACAGTTGGATTTTGCTACATCTTGCACCACCCTCAGGCAAGATACCTTGCCATTATACTCTACTTATTTAGTGTCATTTAGCATGCTGATTTAGTTTTATTTGTTTACATATTGTCATTTTTTGCCTTGATATATTTTAGCTGTCTAGTTTTATTCCTATTACTTTAATATTATGCATCGACTTAAAGTTAAGAAGACTACCTTATGTTGTGATGCATTCATTGGCCTTGACACATGTGCTACACGAGTCACGAGTCTCATATAGGTCTCGAACATGCGTAGTTGGTTGGCCACCGATACGTGAGGACGTACGTTAGGAAATAACTGCTAATAGAGTTGCATGCTAGAAAACTTAGCAGTTATGAGTTGGCATTGGGCGGGAAGAACATGATTGGAAGTTGACTACAACCATATCTATCGTAGACTCGCTCACTAAAGAGGAATGATAGGTAGACTATATGCTATAGACTCGCTTGATACTGAGGAATAGTATATGGTATTGTGACTCGCTACTGAGGTACTGTACTGCATTGATATTTTCCTGACTTGACCAGGTAGTCATACGACCATGAACTATTCTTAAAATGCATTACACTTAGAATGGTTAGATGACCTTTATCCGTAGGTGTATGTACTTTTCCATATGGTTGTGTACTATACCGTTCATGGCTTGGAACAGTATTTTGTCACGAACTAGTGTGCCACACCTTGTCATTGTTTTGTTGTAGGTGTGGTTCACTACGTCGATGATAAAATGCTAAACTATGTTATGATCCGGATTATTGTGAGCAGTTTATATTCAGTTTATACGTCACGTTTTTCTGTATCTTGTTATGTCCTGCTGAGGACCTGGTGATCTTTCCAGGTGTAGATGGTCAGGATTGCCCCAGGAGTACGGACTCGGTTTAGCTCCTTCGTTTCCTACTAAGGATATCTTGTCCGCTGACGATGCCTAATTCTTTCCTTACTTGTATTTTTTATTTATTTTTGGAGGTTAGACTCCAGTATCTTAGATTATATTTATAGTTGTTTAGGTAGTGGATTTGTTTCCACCCGGCTATCTATCTTTTGACTCTTTTATTTGATACTATCTGGACTATTATTTTCTCTTATGATTTTGTGGATGAGATATTGTTATTTGTGATTGGCCTATGATTTACAGCTTATGTATGCATACGAGTTCCACATATTAGAGTATTCTTCGTATGTATGCAGCAGGCATATTTCGTATGCCTAGTCCTACGTATTTTAGGACTGGGGCGTTACATGCTTTTGTGGTGGCCCATACAGGTCAGAGCATATCGTATTGGCTACATAATTGTACTAATATGAGCCTGCATATAGGATTAGAAATTGGCAGTCTTATCCACATGTTTGATACCTCCCTTGATTCCTCTTTAAACTCTCATTGACTGCTTGACTTGCATCTAGCTTAAAATTGTTCTAACAAAAATTTTATATCTCGTATCAGAAAATGAATCCTCATACGATAGTGTTGCCCCACTTGCCATCACCTCAGGTAACTCGGCAGCCCAAGAGGAGCAAATTCACTCACAACATCCTACAGTAACGTCAACCATGCCTTCTCAGCCAGACCAGACGACCCCACCTGCTCACCAGCATCTCTAAGCCTCTGAACCCTAGATAGTTCATCCTGTTCAGCAGATACCTGCACCCCAGGGAGAGTATATCCACCACCTCTTCAGCAGAATCTACCTCAAGCTGGACCGCAGATGCCTATGCCCCCGATTGATAGAGATGATACCAATCGGTTCCTTTATACTTTATTGTGGGCTCAGTGGCAGCAAAATGAGCTATTGAGACAAGATGTGATGGTCCCACGTAATATACCCCCATCTCCACCACAGTCCAAGTACCAACACGTCCACCAAGGCCCCATTTATACGTAGCCAGTATATCAAATTTAACTCAAATAAAGCCGAAGACTTTCAAAGGTACCGAAGGCCCACTAGAAGTTTTTTCATGGCTTATTAGCACCGATAAGAAGTTAAGGGCGTCAAAGTTGCCTAAAGAAGATTGGATGACCACTGTTGATTTATTACTCGAGGACAATGCCCATCATTGGTGGAAGACGGAGGAGAGGCGCTTGGGTACCAATCAGTCATGGGAAGAGTTCTACAAACTCTTCAACGAGAGGTACTTTCCAACCGCTGCTCGAAATATATTGTATGATCAGTACCTCCACCTCAAACAAGGCTGACAAGTTGGTTGACGAGTATGATGCATAATTTAGTCGACTAAGCAGATTTGCCAATGGATTGATGCCAACAGAGAAGGAGAAGGCAAAAAGGTTTCATAATGGGTTAAGGCCGGAGCTTAAAACACACACCACTGTGCAATCCAAAATTTCGCATGCCGCAGTATTAGAAGAAGCTAGAAGTCAGGAGATCCTTCACATGGAAGCACAACAAACTCAAAGATACTATGCCCCGATAGACTTTCCAGTTTAACTTGGTTCAGGAGGCCCCGAACGACGACTTACTGCACAATATCAACAGCAAGTCGTGTCCTACCAAGTCCCAAGTGCAATAACCTACCAGTTTTGTGGAAGGAGAGGCACCAACAGAAGGACTATCGTCGGCGACTAAAGTGTTGCTTCAATTGCGGTTCCAATGAGCATAAACTTCGAGATTGTCCCTAACCGACACACCACACACAGTTTAGCTCCAGCATCATCACAGCAACAGTTACGAGGGCCAATAACTCTCGGACCAAGTGTACCACAACCACTTTTCTTAGAAAAATATTCGGAGGGACCAGCCTTGGTGGGCCAGACACCAGAGTATAGGCCTACTAGAGAAGAGATGAATAATCAGAGGCAAGGACGAGCATTCACCATGATAGTGCTAGACACCCTTCCCGAGTTGACAGATGCCACAAGGTATTATTCTAGTTGATACATTATTGGTGCACCTTCATTAGTGTCCTATTGATACATAGAATAGTTATCTCGTTCTTCCTAAACACATTGGGATTAAGAGTTAGCAATTGCACCGCAAGGTAATACCTATAAACATCTTTAGTAAACCCACACACCGTAGCATAGATAGACTTTCTTAGAATAGCGATTAAGGATTTGGTCAAAAAAGATTTTCAAGACATGCCTTAGAGTTAGATACCTTTTTGTAGACCTTGTATATGTGAAATGACCCATGCCCTCGGTTCGTGTGTCATTATAGTATTTGGTGTCAGGAAGAATTCCTGTGGGAACACAAGTATGACGTACACAATATTCTTCCATCTATTCGTAATCACTTCGTCCTTGATTCATATCTACCGCATCATGATTCTGTTACTCGTTGATATCAAGTCAAGGTATGATACCCCGACTTGGAATATTTGTAACTTTATTAATCATAAAATCATGACCTGGTTTTAATTTTGAGAGAGGAAATTCTAGAGATTATAAATTGAATGCCCTTTAGACTTCTTTTACCGATTGATTTGGATAAATTGGTTACCGTCAGAAGGATAAATCATTGCCTCGTGAAAACCCACTCTCTATTTTAGATATTTTCGTGTCCTTGACCGTGACATTATTATTCGGAGCACGAGACTAGCTGTTACCTTCCAACAAATTCCATATACAAGACCTAGACGAGTCCATCTTCATGTAGACATATCATGTCCCACTAAAATACGTCCCTTGTACTCTATTTTTTATGACGCAACTTTCAAGTAAAAATGGCTATCTATAACCCCTACCATAATACCTTTGTCCTTTCCGATTTCAGTTAGAGATCCAACCTCGACTCAAATCTTTTGACCCAATATATGGTTGTGATCTACTTAAAGCCCTCTACGCAGATGCCACTAGTGTGCCACCCAATTGAGACCCCATGTGCTACTTAAACTTAAAAGTCACATAAGTCACATTTTGGACTTAAAGAACCTAGTTAACCAATCCGATTAGAAACTATCCCAACCACTTGAATTGGAACCTATTCTAGGTTACCTTAACGTAATATGAATGGTTCAGATAGATTCTGGGATCTCGTCCCAGCCAATATAGATTAAAATCCAACACTTAAATCCAAATCAATGATTGGTTCCAACGAAACCAATAAATCATTGGTTTATAATGTATATTCTATCCGTATCATTTTTGATACCTCTTCCATGACTTTGATAATCAACATTAGCCATTTCCTTACAACCAATTTCACCCTCATGAACTAGATAAGCCACTCTACACACATGACGTACTTGTCCCGCATAAATGCATCACCTTGTGTTTTATTTTGATTATACAGCAGGTATGACCCATTTTCCCTTAGAAGTAAACCAATTATGCCCAATTTCATCCCACTTGACTTTTACCATGAAATTTCGTCCAATTCCCTCAAACGACTGGATACCCTTGACCATACAAGACTAATAATACCCTACCTTGTAGAATATGGTGCCAATTTGAAATTCTTGTATCACTACCTCCTTCATCTTTTCGGGAACCGATTTATGGTTTGAAGTACTTACTCTCCCTTCATATTCGGTCTCAATATTTTTATCTATGGTTATAATTTATGTTAAGTTTTATTTTAATTTCGAGGACAAATTTTTTTATAAGTTAGGTAGGATGTAAACCCCTAAATTTTTAAATTTTAAATTTTTACTTGTTTAGTATTTTACAGCCTTGTAGTTAATTTTATGATTTTTTTTGTGATTATTAAAAATTAGCAAGTATAAATGTTGTATTATAGATATGTTAAATTTATTTTTGTACAAGGTATTACTAACATACATCCTAATATATATTTTTGTGAGATTTAGGATTTTAGTAATTATTTCTTGCTTTATATATAAGTTATAGTATTTTCTTAAATTACTAAATAGCTTAAAAAATTTGGTTACATTTTTTTATAACACGAGTGGCGTGTATTTGTTACATTATATGTAAATGGTAAATAGAAATTTTACACTTTATTAATTATAAAAATCTTGGATTTTAGGAAATTTTTGGATATTTTTCTTGAAATATTTTGGTTATAAAAAGGAGTAGGAATATATATATTATTATTTAAAAAGAAAAAAAGGAAAAAAATAGTAATGAAAGAGTATAAGAATTAAATAAAAGAATAAAAATAAGAAAAAAACAAAAAAAAAGAAAAAAACAAAGGAAAGCTTAGTTATGGCCAGCCCAAAGGGAAGGGGGACCGACCACAACAAAAAGTAGCAACAGCATCCGCACAAAATTAGATGGGGGGCGACCCTATAAAGCATCAGCAACAACACTTATATAGGGGTAGCCGACCCTTTTATATAGGAGAAATTGAGAGATCGTGAGAGAGATTTGGTAAACTCCAAGCCCTAATCTCTTCTCCACCCTTCCTCCTACTCGTCCCTCCACCCTCGGCCAACCTCGCATCCGCGTGTCGCAGCCCTAGCCTCGCAATCGTAACCACGACAACAATAATAACCGCAACAACTACAACATCAAATTTAAGCAAAGGTACTCCCTTTCGATTTAGATTTCTTCCTGTCTACTTCATGAAATTCAATTCCGTAAACTCGTGTAGAAAGCCAATATAACCCCCTTCCATCCCCTTTAAGTAGGTTAATTTCAAGTGCGTTAGTTTGTTGTAAAAATCGATGTAAACATTCCCAAAAACTGTCTGAATTCGAAATAGAGAATCAAATCAACCACCCATGTTGGGAGTCACATCCTGATCAACCATGTAGAAAACTTTCAAAACTTTTTCAACAATAAATTAGACCACTTATACCACTTCAAAACACTTTTTGTAGTTTAATCTTTCGTCGATTATAGGTCGAGAAATCTGTTTTCCAAAACTGAGAAAAATTGCTTTTAAAACTGTTCTGAAACTTTAAAATCCTCCTGATACGCCATGCGTCCCGTCAAACCGGGCGACGTGATCGCACACTATACGCATCGAAAGGCACGTATAGATGTTGTCGACGTGTGGGAACTGACGAAACTCAATTTTGTTGCGTGTGCGCGACGAAATCAGTGTGTATCCGTCAAAATAACCCCGTATCGAACTTTTGCAAACATGGCCATAACTTCGTGTATGTTTTTCGTATCGAGACGAAATTTGAGCCAGCTGGACCGTATCATTTTTTTGGTCCTATATTCCAAGTTTGGTCCAATTCTGAGTTGGTCGATCGGAACGCCTATTTGGCGGGCCCGTGACCGGCTCTAACGTGCGAATTTGTGCACGACTCATCGGAATCCAAAATTACATAACGTTGAGTTTGCCTTCTCAAACTGGACCCATAGACATATAGTTTGACAACTTTAGAGACCGTAGGTACGGGCATGCATTTTGGTGCAAAACGGGTTCAACGGTGGACATCATTTTGACCCAAAATTACGATTTTGCCCCTGTTCCAGAATTAGACTTTTGGACAGGCATTTCCTAGATATATCTTTTATACCAAACTCTTTTGTGATGTTTGTTTCAGCATCCGGAGCTCTTTGTGGATTTTGACTTTTGTGTGGACGATTCTGACTGTTGGATTTTGCTACATATCGTACCACCTTCAGGTAAGATACCTTGCCATTATACTCTGCTTATTTATTGTCATTTAGCATGCTGATTTAGTTTTATTTGTTTACTTATTGTCATTTTTTTCCTTGATATATTTTAGCTGTCTAGTTTTATTCCTATTACTTTAATATTATGCATCTACTTAAAGTTAAGAAGACTACCCTATGTTGTGATGCATTCATTGGCCTTGACACATGTGCTACATGAGTCACGAGTCTCATATAGGTCTCGAACATGCGTAGTTGGTTGGCCACCGATACGTGAGGACGTGCGTTAGAAAATAACTGCTAATAGAGTTGCATACTAGAAGACTTAGCAGTTATGAGTTGGCATTGGGCGGAAAGAACATGATTGGAAGTTGACTACAATCCTATCTATCGTAGACTCGCTCGCTACAGAAGAACGATCGGTAGACTATATACTATAGACTCGCTTGATACTAAGGAATAGTATATGGTGTTGTGACTCGCTACTGAGTTACTGTACTGCATTGGTATTTTTCTGACTTGACCCGGTAGTCATATGACCATGAACTGTTCTTAAAATGCATTCTACTTAGAATGGTTAGACGACCTTTATCATAGGTGTATGTACTTTTCCATATGGTTGTGTATTATACCGTTCATGGCTTGGAACAGTATTTTGTCACGAACTAGTGTGCCACACCTTGTCCTTGTTTGGTTGTAGGTGCGGTTCACTGCTTCGATGATAAAGTGCTGAACCATGTTATGATCCGAATTATTGTGAGCAGTTTATATTCAGTTTATACGACATGTTTTTTTGTATCTTGTTATGTCCCGCTGAGGACCTGGTGATCTCTCCAGGTGTAGATGGTCAGGATTGCCTCAGGAGTATTGACTCGGTTTAGCTTCTTCATTTTCTACTAAGGATATCTTGCCCTCTGACGATGCCTGATTCTTTTCTTACTTGTATCTTTTATTTATTTTTGGAGGTTGGACTCCAGTATCTTAGATTATATTCATAGCTGTTTGGTAGTGGATTTGTTTCCACCCGGCTATCTATTTTTTGACTCTTTTATTTGATACTATCTGGACTATTATTTTCTCTTATGATTTTGTGGATGAGATATAGTTTTTTGTGATTGTCCTGTGATTTACAACTTATGTATGCGTACGAGAATTCCACATATTAGAGTATTCTTTATATGCATGCAGCTGGCATGTTTCGTATGCCTAGTCCTACGTATTTTGGGACTAGGGAGTTACAAGAACCCGGTTAAGAATATAACAAGCTGTATTGACAGCTTCAGCCCAAAAGTATTTAGGTAGACTAAACTGGTTTAACATAACTCTAGCCATTTCAGATAGAGTCATATTTTTATGTTCCACAACTCTATTTTGTTACGGTGTCCTAGGGCAGGCGAACTCTTGGAAATAACCGTGTGTGTCACAAAATTGTTCAAACTCTGTATTCTTAAATTTGCTGTCATGGTCACTTCGAATACGAGTGATCATGAATACTTTTTCATTCTGAACTTTCTTGTAGAAGGAGACGAATTCAGATAATGCATCATTTTTACGTAAAAGAAAATATACCCACGTGTATCTAGAGAAATCATCTACTATTACGAAAGCATGTAACTACCACCAAGGCTAGCAATTCTACTAGGCCCAAATAAATCCATATGGAGTAATTATAGAGGTCTAGTTGTACTTACAACATTCTTGGACTTAAAAGTGGATCGGGTAGCTTTGTTCTTTTCGTATTCCCTACATACCGTATCCTTCTTAAAAGTGATACCGATAAGCGTCGTACCAACTTCTTTGTGGATAGTCTTAAAATTGTGTCCATATTTGCATGAGTCTCATATGCCACAGTTGACTATCATCATTCTTGGCGATTAGGCATCTACCTGCTTTGTTAGTCTCTTCAAATAGATAGAAAACATATATTGTCTTCCCTAATACCTTCAAAGATAGTATGACCAGTTGTGCTATCAACTATAGTACATTTGTCTTTAACAAAGTTAATACCATAACCATGCTCAGCAAAATGGCTTATGCTGAGTACGTTATATTTAACTCGATTACTGGACAGACATCTTTAATCACAAGATAGGGAGCCTTACCAATATTGTTGATACCTATATTATACCTTTTAAGATTATTACTGAAGGAGACGTATACTTCTTTCTTCTTCGACAGTATTGCAAATAATGAAGCATCACCAGTCATGTGTCGTGAGCAACCGCTGTCGAGGATCCACTTTCTTCTAGCATGCGTTGGGTGTTCCACCTACAAAAGAATTTGCAGATGAAACATTTTGTACCCATTTCTTATAGGGTCTTCAGATGTTAGTTTTTGGTATTCATGCACATATCCTTAAATCAACAAGCTTTCTAACTCTACATACATGAGAGATATGACCAATGGTGCCACAATAATGACATATGACATGTTGAGTGTTAGATGAAGTATGTTGTGCCCGATTGGTAGGTCTTAGTTTTCTAGTTGAATATTGATAATAAAATGCATGCCTATTAGTCTTCTTTGACAAAGGTTTTGGTTCAGTTTGGTCTGACAATGTTGGGTTTGACAGTGTTCCGGTATTTTGGTAAGTGACACGTGTTAGGATAGGAAGCAGCAACCTCAGGATGTTTTCTTAACCTAATTTTTGACTTGTTGGAAGTGTCATATAATGTATTGTAGACAGCAATGAGTGCATCATTTTGGACTAGTGCTTGCTGAAGGCTTTTCTTCTCTTTGAGTAGGTCTTTCTCTAATTTGGTAACGATCTTGTATTTCTCTTCGGATAGTCTTATGGTCTCGTGTAACTGCAACTTAACAAAATAAAGGTCACTTACCTCAATAGAATTATCATTACTTCTAATCTCAGCTAGTAGGTCGGTAAGTTTTCCTATTCCACCATTGTACTCTTTGATTACCTTCTTAGAGTTTTGGTATTTGTTACGAAGTTTTCTGTAATCACCTAAGTGGTAACAAAAGGCTTCATCTAACTATTCAAAGGTAAAATCGTCATATGTATCAAACAGGGGGTTAGTTTTTACTTGATCAAATACGATTAAACATACATTTACAACATCATCTGATTGTTCATCTTCTGAGTTGCTAGCTTCGCTTTATGCCATATGCTTGTATTGGCATACCTTCTAGATATTAATTTCTTCAGGTAATCCTTGTCAAACTTGTTACTTTTTCGGGTTGATGATGATGTTTTTGGACAATCCTTCTTGATGTGTCCTTTTTTCTTACAACCGTAGCAAATTGGATTTTCTTTGTTGTTGCTATTGTTGTTGTTGTGCCCTTTTGTCCTTATGTCGAATCTCATGAACTTCTTTAACTTTCTTACGAGAAGAGCTTGATCTTCAGAGTCAGAGTCACCATCGTCGGAATTATCTTTGACAGAACTTCTGTGTTGAGCTTTAAGGGCGATCGACTTCTCCTTTGGTGCAACTTCTTCGAAGTCTTAAAGTTCTAGCTCATGAGTGAGTAACTTACCCATGAGTATTTCAAGAGACATAGTAGTGAGGTCGTTCGCTTTAATGATTATCGTAGCCTTTAGAATCCAGTTCTTCGTGAGAGCTCGTAAAAGTTTGCCAATCTTCTCATGGTTATTGTATTCCTCGCCTAATGAAGACAGAGGATTTATAATATCAAAAAATCTTGTAGATATCTGAGTGACGGATTCGTTTGACTTCATTTTGAACGACTCATACTCCTGAGTAAGTTTGTTGATCTTTGACTCCTTGACTTGTGTTGTGCCTTCGTAAGTAACTTCGAGAAGTTTTCACACTTTATTTAATATTGTGCATATAGACACCCTGTTAAATTCAGTCTTGCCTAAGGCATAAAACAAAGTGTTAATAGCACATGCATCAATACTGGCATGTTTTTTAGCTTCGGTATACTTGTCATGGGATTTTTCAACAAACTCTCCATTAACAAGAATATGTGCAGACTTTTTATAGCCATCAATCACAATAGACCATAAGTCAAAATCTAGAGATCTCAAGAAGAAACTCCTATGTGTTTTCTAGTATGTGTAATTTGTACCATCAAATAGTTAAGGTCTATTTGTGGCCTGGCCTTCACTTATGAATTTCACAGTTGCCATGTGTGATATAAATTGCACTATGTAACAGCAATATAGATAAGAATATAATAGCTATTTTATGTTATTTTGCCTGTATAACCTGCTCTGATACCAATTGTAGGAATAAAATGTAATGCGCTATACTCTAGAGGGGAGTGAATAGAGTAGGCAGCATAAATTAGCTATTTAAAAATGTTAGCAACAAGATCACAAAATATATATCACAAGTATGTAAATAAAAAAGTAGAGATCAGAAAGCAAAGACAAATACGATAATGTATATTGTTTTCCTCTTTTGAGGACTATTCCAGTCAGAAGAACTCTAGCTTCCAGTTGAATCCACTATCAAAAAATATTATAAGTTTTCTTTTGAAGTCCTTGCTACGTCTACAATGCTAGCTTTGATCGGAAGTACTTGACCAATTTCAATTGTGAAGTATTTTTCTTCAATTAAACCTCTTATTACAATCACTCTTAAACTTCTAGAGCATACCGCACTCGCAAATCAACTAGAGGATTGTAACTAGCTTGGGATTTGAAAATAAAAGAGCTTAGAACACTTTGGAATGCCGTAGTAGGCTTAGAGAGAAGAGAAGAGAGAGATATATTCAAATGAGGAATTTTTTTCTCTATTTATGGTTTTTCCAAAGGCAGAATTCATAAAAAATTCAGACAGAATTATTTGAGAGAATCGCGGCAAATAGCCGCTGCATCCGTAACTACGGGATGACCAAGTTCAAAATCGAATAGGCATCAACCGAACTCGGGCAGAATTTAGGCCAAAATCTGGCCCAATTCTCCTGGGTCCAGATAAAAGCAGTTAGAAGCTTTTTATAAAATAGACTATTTTACAAACAAAGTTTATTTTAAAAACATTTTAGAATAGCTTATTTGCCAATATGACTCAGTATACAACGTATTCTTAGACTCAATAAATATGAAAATTACATTCAATATGAAATACAGACTCATGTGGTAAAACAGCTTCGATCTTGTATGGAACGGTAGCAGTTCTCAGCAATTGTCTAAGTAGCCCTTATATCGAGACAGGATTAGAAAAATTATTAAAATTAGGTTTGACCATGACCAATGGGCCAATATTTAGTTGGGTTCATCTTCAGCTAATGTGACCGCATGAGATCAAAGATTGTTCTTAGATCTTGCAGGTGATCACTTCGTAAGGGACTTTTAACTGCAATGTCATCCATATAACATTTAATTATTTTACGAAGACGCTTGCGGAAGATGGTGCTCATCGATCATTAGTATGTTGCACCTTCATTCTTCAAGCCAAAGGGCATTACTGTGTAGCAGTAAATCCCTTTTGGAGTTCTGAACGATGTATGCTTTTCATCGTTCAGGAACATCTTGATCTGGTTGTAGCCCAAATATTCGTCCATGAAGGACATGTGTTCAAAGTTACAGGTGTTGTCGATCATCACGTCGGTGATCGGAAGAGAAAACTCATCTTTTGGACAAGGAGAATTGAGGTCTCTGAAGTTGATGCAGACTCAAATCTTCTCATTCTTTTTAGTAACGGAAACGATGTTGGCCAACCAATCTAGATGTTGCTCCTCACAAATGAATCCACTATCTATGAGTTCATCCACTTCTTTTTGAATGGCGTCCACGATATTGGGATGGAAGCATCGTTATTGTTGCTTAACAGGCTAGCATTAGGAAAGATGTTAAGATGGTGCATTGTGACATGCGGGACTAAGCGTGGCACATCTTCATAGCTCCAGACGAAGATGTCAATGTATTCTTTAGTAAGTTGAACCAAAGATTTGTGATCTTCTCCTGTAAACCTTTTATTGATGAAGATAGTTTTGGGCGAGGATTCATCCCCTAAGTCGACTTGCTCGACTTCATCTTTGGTGGGAGAATTTTGTAGTTCGAAGAAAGATTCCTATTGCGCTTCTAAGCGTTGAGCCCAGGGTTCTTCCTTGAAGAACTGTACCGTATGACCTTTATTTTCTTCTTTTGGAGGATGTTCGGATGTCATGTTAACTGACAATACTTTCCTGAAGGTTGGGCCGATGCTGGTGTCGGAGTCCCAAGTTGGCGCGTCAGATGAGTGAGAGTGCTCAACCGCATCAGTTTTCGAACTCTTTGAAGTTGTCGGAGGTATGACGTAGCCTACCCTCCGTCGAGTGCGATGGTAGTAGTCTTGAGGCTTCCCTTTTGGGACTGGAAGTCGTAGAAGAAGACGTCAACCTTTCCCGTAGTTCAAGCCTCTATTGCTTTTAAAGTTATAACCCATCTTTTGGATGAGATACTTGGCTTGATTAGTGTACCGATGTATCTGTATTCTACCATTATCGAGTTCTGGCTCGGCCGGAGGAAGGTCTTGTTGACGTTTGAATTTGCCAAAAATTATGGGTTTTTTATCTTTATTCCGGGGTGGAACTATATAACAGACCCTTTGGTATGGGACCACTCGATTTACATGATTGGTGGTCACTTGTGTTTGTAACGATGTTAAGGCATTATCTAAAGTATACATGGCATTCCAATATGGAAGACTAGAGTAATTCAAAGATATCCTTTTATTGATAAAATAAAAAATCTTATCTTGAGGGATTACATCATCTAAAGAGCGAGCATTCATAATAGCAGATATATAATCCCCTAGTTCTTCATCTGTCAGATCTGGAGCAACCTTTGTAGGAGGTACAAGGTTTTTTCTTCGTATCTTGGCAACTAATGGAGCAGACAACCTAGTAGGAGGAGCTTCCGGGGACCTTCTCAGGAGCCTGACTCTAATAGTTTCCTGAGCCCAGCCCGAGAGTCTGACAACCAAAGTAGCTGAAGCCGGAGCCTTTCCTTTCAGCTTGTCTACGAATGGGGATGATGCCAGAGGAGGTTTCCATTTGAGTTGTACCATCAGAGGTGCTTCTACTTGTAGAAGCATGGAAAATACTAAAGAAAATGACACATGCGGCCAGGAAAGATCCATACGGCTCAGAAAACTCATGCGGCTCAGGGAGTCATGCGGCATAAGGAGCTATGCGGCCTGAGGCATTCCATGCGGCTCAGAAGACACGTGGCCTGACAGTGCTCCCCTCCGACCCATGCTGCATTAATTGCTTTGACGGATGACCCCTCTGAAAAGTTGACAGCCCTGACACAAAAGCAGGTAATTATGACCCTGTCATAATGATGAATCTCTAGGGAAGAGAAATCTCTTATACAAATCCCCCGAGAGATATAAAAATGCCACGTGGCCTTGCCACGTGGGCATTCGTATGTGGCTCACTTCTCATACGGTTCAGAATGAGTCCTATGCGGCTCAGGCCAAGAAAGCCTCATGCGGCTCAAGCAAAGAACTTCTCATGCGGTTCAGAGTGAATCTGTCTTATACGGCTCAGGACATTAAAGCCTCATGCGGCTCGAGCGAGGACTTCTCATACGGTTCGAGAGGATCATGTCCATGCGGCTCAGGCGAATATGTACCTATGCGACCCACAAGAATTACTCCCCTGTAGTTCGAGGGCTAAAGTGAGGGCCACTGCCCAGGCAGCCCTGACACGTGGGCTTAACCATATGCGGCTCAAATTCATATGCGGCTCACTCGTCATGCGGCCCAGATCCCACCCAGCAGTTCCTAGGGCACGTGTCCCAAACCGATTAATTCCTCAGATTTGCTGCCATTAAAGATTGATTCAAATCCCAATAATCTAGGGACACGTGGGAGAAGAATAGATCTAATTTATTCGCAGATATCAGAAGATCATTATAAGGAAGATTTATTCCAATCAGCATTAATTGCTAATGGGATTTGGTGTAATCTATACCTAATGGCCCAGATTCAGCATAATCAAGACGAATGGCCTAGATGGGCCAATCCCCAGGCCGCCGCCATCTACAAGAGCTAATCATTGGCAACCCTAATGATCACATCCTACTATTATAAATAGCAAGGTGCCATTCCCTTGAAGAGATATACAATAACAGAGAGAAATACGTATATACAGAGAGACTTCCCCCCATAGTCAGAGAGAGAATACACACAGAGAGAGAGAGAAGCCAGAAGAGCAACAGAGGAGCAAGAAGAGCATTTCTTCGTCAACGCCAACCATCTTTTCACAAGGAGCCAAGGCTGCATACCGATCGTCCAAGGAGTAAGGCAGGGCTGCCGTCGCCTTTCCGAGCCTCTATCGTCAACCTCCAGAATCTAAAATAAACAATTGTACTTAGACTGCTGTACCTAGGTTTTCGTCCCTAGGCTTTCTTTGTACAAGCGAGTTTGTAATGTGAAGTAAAAGTCCGGTCCTCCGATAATTGTTCTGTTCTTTTATATTTATGGCAAACACGATGGCGACTCTGCTGGGGACTAACTTCTCCACGGCTGAGGAGTTGGTGACGCAATCGGATACAGCCAAGCTTGGCTCCACACAATAAAAGATGGTCGCCCGGTTCGACCAACAGGCTTTCGAAGAGATGCTTTCCGACAAGAACACTTGTCCGGTCCAGTAGCGAGCCCGCACAAAGAAGGCCCGTAAGGAGTGGAGACCCCGATCCTTCGTTCCTACTGAAGCTCTTGCGGAGACACCCTCTGTTGTTCAAAACAGCGAGCAATATTCCCCTGCGGCCCCACTTCAGATCGTAGACGACTCTGCTGTCCCCAAGTCCGACAGAAGAAAATACTATGATGCTGGACTTGCAGGGGCAAAGAGAAACTCTATGAGATCCGAGCCGCATAGGGGTATCAGCCGCAGGGAGAAAGCTCATGCGGCTACATCCGCCAGCCGCATAAAGAAAACTCATGCGGCCATATCTGTCAGCCGTATAGCTTATGCGGCTACAGTTGCCAACCACACGAATGAAACTCGTGCGGCTATGGGAGTCAATCGCTTGCAGAAAACCCATGCGGCCATAATTGCCAACCGCATGCAGCCAGCCTGTACGGTCGTGACTCCTAGCCGTAAAAAAACAATTCGTCCGATGGCAGAAGACAACCGCATGCAGACAGCCTGCACGGTACCCAACTCTAGCCGCATAGCGTCCGTTTCACGCTTCTCTCGATCAGTCTTCGACCGTCTCTCATGCGGTCCTGACCCTGATGGTTCTCTGGATGATAAGCCAGACTCTGTGGTACCCAACTTGGACTCCTCCTATTACGCACCCACAAGTGCTAAAAGGAGGAAGTCTAGGGCAGCGCGGGCTCATCAGGCCCAGTCAGCTGTCCCAACCTCTGACTATTGGGGCGTCCCGTTGACTATCACGCGGGCCTCGAATGGGAAGTTGTATACAACCTCTCGAGTCCAGCCCCCGGAGGCAAACAGATAGAGTGGTTCCTTTGACCTGCGGGAGGCGATCTTCCACAAACGCGAGGAAAGAGAAGGAGTGTCGGCGTACAAAGAGTCCCCGCTTGGACATCGCTGCACCCAAATCATCGTCAATTGCTGCTGTAACAACGCAGCAGTGACGGAAGATTAGCCGTCCGTCTTCCAAAGGCTACAGCACCCGAACTCAGAAGATGAGGCACCTCCTGTTGTCTCCTGCAATTTCGCTCAAAAGGTCCCCGCCGAAGGGAGAAGGAAAAAGACGAGTATCTCGAGTCCCAAGATATCAACCACTACAGCTAAGAAACTATCGTCTAAACGGTTGTCCTCTACCGGTGTATTCCAAAACACCCATTTAAAGACGAAATTTACCGCAATGGGAAATTCATAATCCACATCGCTGGGGGTTGAGGGAACTGGGGGTAGCACTCCTCCGAACATCCGCAACAATCCGATGTTTCAAGGAGCCGAGCCCGGACGAACAACTCTTCCATCAGGTGCAACAGACGCTGATGTCCCCGAGGACATCCGTAACTCTCAAGACGAAGCAAGCTTTGAAGCTGGGGATACCGTTCCCTCCGAGTTCGAGCCCGAAGAAAACATTCCCACCTATCCCGATGACTTCTCGGTGCATGGGTACGACTCGGAGGGCACGTCCTCCACCGTTCCTTCCATCACTCCTTATGCAAGGACGATTTTCATGACGGACAGCAATCAAGGTGGTTCTAATGATCGCCAGCGCATTGACAATCTCGAAGCCATATTACTTGCTTTGGTCAAGTCTGTAGACGAGATTAAAGTGGCCCTGCCAACTCTACAAGGAGGAACGCCTGGTCAAACCAGCACGGGCCCTGCGGTCAATGTGGATTCGAACTCAACGGCACCAAACCCGGGCAATAATCCTCCCGAAATAACAGCCCCTACCGCTACAGACGAGACCCGAGAAGTAAGAAGAGAGGTCCAGGAGCTCCGAGCCATGTTCCATGCCCGAGAAAATGCTCAAGATCTCAGAATACGGCAACCATACCCTGCTGAATGGAGGGATGTTCCATTCCCACCAAGATATAAGCCGTTCAATATCAACCCGTATGATGGCAAAACCTCAGCAAGTCGGTACATCACTTACTTCGAGGTCACCACCGACCATCTTCCCCATGATGATGCTATCCTCACACGGTTATTCATTGGGGCGTTGGAAGGAGTCGCCTTCGATTGGTACCGTAATCTGCCAGACAACTACATCCACTCCTTCACTGGCTTCAAGCGCCTGTTCTTGGAGCGATTCTATGAAGTAGAACAGGACGTCACTATGTCCACTCTCATGGACGTCGTCCAAGGGGAGAAGGAGTTGACAAGAAACTACATTGAGCGGTTCCGCCAGACCGTCATGAAGCTACCTTCCGAAAATCCAGATTCCTCTTTGATTGAAATTTGCCAAAAGAGACTGCTTCCAACGATCAGTCTCTGGATGGGCGAAAGTCAATTCAAAGATTAGAAGGCGTTCATCATCAGCGCCACAAGCGCCGAAGAACGACTGAAGAAGGCTCGCCAACTGGGATTGCACATCTTCGAAGGAGAAAATAAGGGTAAGCGTCCCAACAACGATAATGGGGGTAACCCTTCCAACAATCGGGACAGCAAGGGAAAGCAGGCTATGGTGGCCGACACGGCCCAGAAGCCCGAGTCACAACCAGCAGACAAACAATGGCCTCAGATCACTTACTCTTTCGAAGACGGCCACGTCAAGCCTATCTTGGACATGCTCATACAAGGAGGTAGAATTCAGCTTCCTCCACCAAGACGGGAGCCTCGGCCGGCTGACTTGGAGAACCCAAAGTTCTGCCATTACCACCGTTATGTACACCATGCTACACATGAATGCTACCAACTAAAATGGTACATCCAAAGCCTCATCGATTCGAACGCTCTGGCCATCGACTTCGAAGAAGTAACCGTAGCAGCCAATATGGTGTCCTTACAATTCGGCAGCTTCCCTCCGACGGAGACTCAAGACGGGGTAATCCCCGTCCCTCTGGCGACGATGGAGATTACCAATCTTCCACCTCCCCGGGAACAGGCTGCTGGTCTAGTACCTCTCACCACATCACGAGGGGAGGTCATGTAGGTCCATCCAGACTTGGTGTCAGAAGTAACTCGGCCCACACCATCTCCCACCAACAAAAAGAAGAGTAGAAAAGTCAGGATCTGCCACACAATCTCAGCAGATAACGAGGAAGCTACAGCCGTCGTCACGCGGTCCGGAGCACAATCCCAACCTGTGGTTGATAACCCAGCCGAAAATCATCAACCCACTACAACTGATGCTCCGGGACCGGCTCAGCCTTCGACGACTGACAAGCCTAGGCCGAAGGAGACTCGCTTCGATAAATCTCTCCGAAAAGACGCAGCCCAAGGGCTAGAGAGGCCCTACAACTTTGACATCTTAGCACAATTGGCTAACACTCCGGCCAAATTGTCACTGTACGAACTCCTAAGGCTCTCCATGGACGTTCGTATTGCATTGAGCGAAGCACTCCAAAATGTCGATGCTTATCTGGCTCAATCCAACCTCACCGGGGAGGACTCACCTGCGGATCTCTAAGACAGCGCCTGCACGAGAGCAATGCCCAACATCGTCTTCACTCCGCAGGACATACGCATCAAAACCAACCTACATGATCGCCCGCTATACTACACAGGATACATCGGCGATGTGAAGGTGGATCGAATGCACATTGATCCTGGCTCTTCCATAAGCATCATCCTGAAGGGTCTACTACATCATCTTCGTATCCTCATGCATCGCCTGACACCTATAAGCACCGCCGTCAGCGATTTCAATTCGGGCAGGAGCTACCCTATTGGAAAGATTCGTCTGAAGTGTCAAATTGGCGACCTCCAATCCGAAGTCACCTGCTACGTCATAGATGCAGACACTTCTTACAACATCCTCTTGGGGCACCCATGGATACACGATTACATGATTGTGCCTTCCACGCTACACTAGTGCTTCAAATACGTCGACAAATACGGCTTCGTAAAGATAGAATTTGCTGATATCGATCCCTTCAAGGGGGTCGAATCTTACTACTCGGACTTCTGCTTATACAAAAAGTCGAAGAGGTACCTTGATGAAGGAAATGAACAAGCTAGTGCCGAAACGGCCATTGGATCAGAAGGACCCTTGACGATCCACCTCCAAGCTCGCAAATCGGGCAAGTCCGTACCCCTTACCGCCACTCTGCGGAAGGACGCGATCAGCCTCTCGGTGCAAGAGGAGCAGATGATAATCCGGCTGCCAAGGTCTGGCCAAGTGCCGAGGCCCACAACGGGGCCGCTGACAATCAGACTGTCGAGAGTCAGTCAACCCCAAACAGGGAAGCTCAATCCCTCCGACAAGCCGCTGACGATACGCCTTCCCAAGAAGGGCCGTCACCTCGATGCAAGGTCTGACACTTCTAGTGAACCAACCACTCCTCGCCCCATGTCAAGTAGCAAACTGGGGGTTGCTAGTCTGCCAACAACACCACGCTCAACTCCATCAGCTGAACTACTGACAATCAAGCTGCCCTGGTCGTCCTCTCAGTCTTCATTCACGCAGGGGGTAGCCGAAGAGGAACCGGAGCTAGCCAAGTATATGGCTACCCACACCAATGTCCCCTCCGCTGATGATGTAATCCCCCTAGAAAAGATACCTTACTTCATCAATAAAGGGTTATCTTTGAACTACACCGAGCTCAATAAGCTATGTACAATATATGCTATGGAACACGGTATAGGTACTCATCTACACACACAAGTGACAAATGTGCACACCGCAATCCAGCTTATTCCAGCAGGAGACGCTTACCGCATAATCGAGGGAGGAGACCATCCAATCATCTTCGGCCGGAAGGACGACCCGCATCCCTTCACCATAAAGGAAGCAGACCTCGGGTCAGATACCGGAAGATTGCCTCTGTATCTTTATAGCCCCCAAGCCAAATATCTCATACAGAAATAGGGGTATGATCTGGAGACAACGCCAGGTTTGAACTACGGCACTGGGCGACGATTACCTTTGAAGCCACCAGTCCCGGCGGGCAAACCACGAGACTACTATAGCAAAACTCGATGCGGGTTAGGATATGTAACTCCCACAACGACCCCTGAGAGTTCAGATGAAGAGTGTGACTGGCAGTCACATTCAACCGGGTCACCAAGTTCCGACTCGGATACCAGCATCGGAGACATATTCAGACAAGTCCTGTCAGTCAACATGGCATTCGTCGACGCTTACGAAGAAGACGAAGACATCCCCGAAATCCTCGAGCTAGAGCCATGGGCCCAGCAATTAGACGCACAATGGGAAAAGCGGTTCGAACTGAGAGAACCTCCTACTGAAGATGAGGTCATACAAGTGGATCTCGGCAGCGAATCTTTTCCAAAACCGATTTTTATCAGTAAAACCCTAACTGACGAAGAACGGGAGTCGCTGTTAGAACTTGTCAGAGAGTACATTGATGTGTTCGCCTGGAGCTATGAAGACATGCCAGGGTTAAATCCTGACATCGCTCTTCACAAACTCAACATTCGACCATATGCGAAGCCGGTCAAGCAATAACAGCGACGCTTCCGTCCAGGCATCATGGACGCGATCGAAGCCGAAGTCAACAAACTGATAGCCAGTGGCTTCATTTGTGAGGAGCAACATCTCGATTGGGTCGCCAATATAGTACCCGTCCTCAAGAAGAATGGGAAGATTCGAATCTGTATCGACTTCCGCAACCTGAACGGCATGCCCCAAAGATGAATTCCCCCTTCCTATCACAGACATCATGATCGACAATACCTGCAGCTTCGAACGCATGTCATTCATGGATGGCTTTTCGGGGTACAACCAAATCAAAATATCTTCTGATGACGAAAAGCATACTTCATTCCGAACACCAATTGGCACGTACTGCTACACAGTCATGCCTTTCGGTTTGAAGAATGCCGGTGCCACATATCAAAGAGCCATGAGCATCATCTTCAGAGACCACTTACGCAAGACAGTGGAGTGCTATGTTGACGATATAGCCGTTAAGAGCCGCTGTAAAGGAGACCATCTGCAGGATCTAAGGACGGTATTCGACCTAATGCGAGCGCACAATTTGAAAATGAACCCTACGAAGTCCTTTCTGGGCGTATCCAGCAGGAAGTTCTTAGGCTTCATCATCACTGCAAAGGGTATCCATGTAGATCCTGAGAAGACAAAAGCAATCATGGAGATGGGTCACCCGAGAAATCTCCGCGAACTCAGAGGCCTTCAAGGGAGGCTAGCTTATATCAGAAGATTCATTTCCAACCTCTCCGGGCGATGCCAACCATTCACACACCTCATAAAGAAAGGAGTCTCATTCGTATTGGACAAGGAATGCCAGCAGGCTTTCGACAGCATCAAAGAATATTTGTCAAATCCTCCAGTTTTGGTGGCCCCGGTTCCTGGAAAACCATTCATGCTCTATGTACGAGCAATAAAACACTCCCTCGGGGCTTTGCTGGCACAGAACAACGACGCAGGCCACGAGCAGGCCATATATTACCTCAGCCGAATGATGATTGGGCCAGAGCACCGATACACCGCTGTGGAGAAGGAATGCCTCGTCCTGGTGTTTGCCATTCCGAAAACACGACACTATGTCACCGGACAAACGATACATGTGATCTCACGAGTCAACCCTCTCAGGGTCCTCATGACTAAACCAGAGGCACTCAGCTCTCGACTTGCCACATGGGCAATATTGTTGTCCCCTTATCATATGATCTTCGTCCCCCAAAAGGCAGTCAAAGGTCAAGCCCTGGCAGACTTTTTAGCAGCCCACCCAGGCTCGGAGTCCTCCAGAATATATGAAGAGATCCCAGACGAGGTCGCCGACTCGCATGCAACCTCTCACGAGGCTATATGGCGAATGTTCTTTGACGGTACTTCAAGGACCGGACCTAAAGGTAATATAGTCGTCGGAGTCGGGGTAGTGCTGATCTTCCCTTCCGGATTGGTGATTAATCGTGCTTATTCCCTCACCGAGCCCTGCTCTAATAATGTAGCCAAGTACAATGCTCTGGTCATTGGCCTCTAAGCATACGGCGATTCCCAACTAATCGTCAATCAGATCCGGGGCTCGTATGAAGTCCGCCACGAAGACATGATCCCTTATCACCAAATAGAGATCGATATCATCTCGTCATTTGAGGGGTTCTTCATCGAGCACGTCCCCAGTCTCCGAAATATTGAAGCCGATGCCCTAGCTGGTCTTGCCGCTTCCCTAGCAGTTCCGAATTATGATCGCCAATCAGTGGATATGATAGGCCATGAACTGGTCTGTCCCAAAAACAATATGCAATTCGTGGCAAGTTATTCCGCACAGACGATCAATGATGCCCCAGATTGGAGACAAACATTCATCTACTTCGTCATCTACGACATCCTGCCCGAGAACCCAAAGGAAGCCACTTCCATCAGAAGGCGTTCTCTCAGATTCTTCTACGATACAGAGACGAAGATGCTGTATCGCCGCTCCTACGACGGATTACTGCTTCGGTGTCTGTCAAACGCAGAAGCCAAAGAAGCAGTACGAGAAGCTCATGACGGTGTCTGTGGGGCCCACCAGCCAGGCCCAAAACTACAAGATCGCCTTCGTCGAATGGGCTACTATTGGCCCACGATGGTGGCAGACGCAATAGATTATGCAAGAAAATGCAAAGCCTGCCAGGTCCACACGGACTTCATCCACCAACCATCAGAATTTCTACATCCGACAGTGGCGTCCTGGCCATTCGAAGCATAGGGAATGGATATCATTGGTCCAATCACCACACCTTCCTCCCGAGGACATCGCTTCATACTTGCGATCACTGATTACTTCTCTAAGTGGGCGGAAGCAGTCCCACTCGTAGAAGTCAAGACTTCAAACGTGATTAGCTTCCTTAAGCATCACGTCATCTACCGCTTTGGACTGCCCCGAAGGATCATCCATGATAATGGTCCACAGTTTGCAAGCCACGCATTCTATCAATTTTGCGATAAACACCGTATTCAGAATATCGCTTCGACGCCGTACAACCCGGTAGCAAATGGGTTAGCAGAGGCATTAAACAAAATAATTATCAAACTCCTCAAGAAGCTCGTCTCCTCCAACAAGCACGACTGGAACGAAAAGCTCGACGAGTGCTTATGGGCTTATCGCACCACAATTCGGACCGCCACCGAGAATATACCATTCTTTCTAGTATACGGGAGTGAGGCAGTTCTCCCGTTAGAGACTCAAATACCCTCACTCCGCGTCATCCTCACTTATCAATTGACAACGGATGACAACTACCGACGTCGACTGCAAGAGTTAGAGGCCTTAGATGAAAAGCGCCTCCTAGCTCAGCAAAGGATCGAGCTGTACCAAGCACGCATCTCAGGAACCTTCAACAAAAAGGTCAAAATCAGAACATTCCAAGTGGGCGATCTTGTTCTGGCAGTCCGGAGGCCAATGGTCATGACTCACAAGACCTCCGGCAAGTTCCAGCCAAAATGGGAAGGTCCATTTGTCATCGAGGCCGTGTTCTCCAACGGTGCTTACCGCCTCGCCAAGAGAACGGAGACTTGCTCATATTGCCCGTCAACGGCAAGTTCCTGAAGAAATACTATGTTTAAAAAATATTCTCCAGATCATCGAGTCACGTACCCGCTGGTACCACTGAACTCGCTCCATAAATTTCTAGATTATTGAGTCACGTACCCGCTGGTACCACTGAACTCATCCTCATAGTTTTCTAGATTCTCGAGTCACGTACCCGCTGGTACCACTGAACTCGCTCCATAAATTTCCAGATCATTGAGTCACGTACCCGCTAGTACCGCTGAACTCACACTCACCATTCTCCAGATTCCCGAGTCACGTACCCGCTGGTACCGCTGAGCTCACCCCCAATCTTCCAGATTTTCGAGTCATGTATCCGCTGGTACCACTGAACTCACCCTCATAGTTTATCAGATTTTCGAGTCACGTACCCGCTGGTACCCCTGAACTCACCATCACAACATTCTTCAGATTATCGAGTCACGTACCCGCTGGTACCGCTGAACTCACATCCTCTATATCCCCGATCATCGAGTCATGTACCCGCTGGTGCTGCTGAACTCATACATCTATAATATTCTAAATTATCAAGTCATGTACCCGCTGATGCCTCTGAACTCACATCTCGGTCACTCTTTCAGATAGAAAGTTATGTATGATCATACCTCTGAACTTTCTTCTTGAAGGAGATCCTCCCCCATGATCTAATACCCGCACTCCTATTGCACAAAAAGGGTAATCGATCCACAAATTTTCAAAACGGCCATGTCCTCATTACCTCTGAGTCGTTCCACTTCGGGCAAAAACAAATCACCCCTCACATAGAACTTCCATGTCCTCATTACCTCAGAGTCGGTCTATGTGCCCTCCTTCATTGAGCCTACTCCTGTCATGTCCTCACCACCTCTGAATGGGAAGGCTCCGTCGACGAAACCTTCATACTTACCATGTCCTTATTACCTCTGAGTAAGTATGATGATCTCCTTTCGACCTATTATCTGTACCCACAACCGGAGTACGCCAAGGGTAATAGGTCCACAAATGTCCTCTGTTGACCATCAATATCCTCCATCGAGTTCACTCCTGCCATGTTCTCATTACCTCTGAGTAGGAAGACTCTACGTTTAAAAAACCTTCCCACTTGCCATGTCCTCGTTACCTCTGAGCAAGTATGTCGGTTCCCCTTCATCCTATTATCTGTATCCTAAAAACTAGGGTACGCCAAGGATAATGGGCCCACAAATATCTTCAGCAAGATTTCTCAGCACAAACCTATCACCTCATCAGGCCCCAGGAGCCCAGCTGCTCTACGGCATTCCTTTTCTCAATACCAAGAGCACCCATAACCACTTCGCTATGGCTGCTTCAGATACCATGACCAAAACTTGTTACCTCTACCTAAAAACAAGGTACGCTGCGGGTAACAGGTCCACAAATATATCCCCCATGCGGGGAAAAACATCACCACAATATCACAGGCGCAGCAAGAAATACAAATGAAGGGTAGAATTAAAAGTACTCTTTATTTGAAGGAAGAAAAGGCACTACATATTTCGGGATCATGTCCCCTTCAGAAAGAGAGAAAACAGAAACAAAACAAGAGGAAAAATCCGACTATAGTTCTGTATTGCACAACTCCAAGAGACGATTTTTCACCAAGGCAGTCCCCCGATCAAGCCTCTGCTTAGCTCGACACTCGGCTTCTTGGGATAACTACTCTGCATCATTCAGAAGAGTATATGCATGCCAGTTGTCCTCCATCTTCTTGAGGGCAAGCTCTAGATTAGCAGAAGCCCTACTGTACTTATCAGCCTCCTGGATAGCAGTCTCTTTCTCAAAACGAGCGGTCTCAAGCTCTGACTCCAGGAAAGCCAGTTTTCTTTGGAGTTCAAGGATATGTTCCCGGGTATCGGCTACCCCGCGGGAAGCATTCGCTTCCCGAGTTGAGCAATCTTTAGTCCGACGGCTCCACTGGTCGTGCAATCGAGTCAGATCCTGACGGTCCTTCAATATAGCCGGTTTAAGCGATTCCCGGGCGGCCATCACCTTCTCCACCACAGTAATGAGAAAGTTGCACTCTTGATTTATGGCTGCAGGTAAATCAGTTTGTTGCAACAAGCGGAAATGGGCCACGAGACGATCAGCTTCTAATACCTTCGGCTCCAAAAATGCAGCCAATTCCCCTCCTCCAGGGAGTGTCTTAAGGATGGTAATCTGGCCTCCGACACATCGACGGGCCAGAGTAAAGGGAGTCCCCCTTTCCACTGCTGCCTCGACCCCTCTCTTCAAATGACGATGGAAGCTGGCAACCACATCCTGTAACGCGTCATCCAAGACCTCCGTAGAGGACGGCGTCAGAAGGAGGGTGGCAGACGATACCTGAGGAGCAGCTTCAGAAGTTACTAAACCCGCCACCAAGGAAGCAAATTCCGTACGAAAAGATGCTTGGATGGCGGCTAACTCCTCTTCCACCGCCCGAAGAGCCTGGATGCTCGACAGGAAAGAAAGGTTAACCCCCGAAACTACATTCGCAGAGGAGGACACAGGGGGCATCGTCGCTTGTCCCAGTTGTACTGCTACCCGGGACCCTGAGCTCGGCCCAGACGAAGGTCCCTCGATACAGAGAGGTTCTGTCAGGCCCTCTCCGGTAGGGCGCGATCTAGCAACATCAATCACTGGCAACGAAGGGTTGAGATCTGAACATCCAAATCAACCATTAGTCGACATAATCTGAAAGAAAAGATGACAAGAACACATGGGCTTATTCACGAGCTATGGTTCGATTTGTATTACCAGGGGAAGAGCACGGGGACGACGGCTCGTTCACAGCCGGCGTAGTTTCCTCACCCGCAGAGTCATCATGTTGGGGTTCGGACGTCTCAGGGACCGGCGCAGTAAAGCCCCCATCCCCCTGGGTTGAGGTTCCAGTACGGTAGGAATCTTCGGTCGCAACCGGAAGCACCCCAGCAACAATGATAGCGGTGCACACACCACTGACTAAATGAGATAGGACCGGATCAGCCTCGGTAATCGGGTCCTGAGGAGCGAGCTCATCCGATGCGTATGAAGAGCAAAAGAAACAATAATTAGGCCATAACATAGAAGAAGAAGAAAGGAAACAGCTAAAGCCCAAATCACCTCAGGAACAACGTCCTCATCATCAATAAACAGCCGGCGACGTCTTACCGCAGCGTGCTTCGTAGAATAAGGTCGGTTATCAACGGTAGTCACGCGCCTGCTTCGCTTACACGAAGGGCCAGGTACCGCAGATGGTTGATCCTCCACCACTTCGTCAGACAGAGTAGACGATTGACCCACGGCCCTTTCAGCCGGCACGGCAGGGGGTTGATTCCCAACCTCCTTACCCGAAGAATGAGATAAGTCATCAGTATCTTGTTCGTCGTCTTCCTCATCCGCCCTAGTGGACTCTGAGTCCGACACAGGAACCCTGTTTGCCCCCCTCTTCCTCTTTTTGGACCCTTCTGGCTTCTCATGGTGCCAACAATGAAGCTAGTATTCATATCAAAACCAACAGGAGGTTTGCTCGCTGCAACATGATAAAGGGCCGCTATATACAAGATATCTCCCTCCACCTTGGCATCAGGGAGTGAGAAGCTGGCTCGGGTATGGGTCGCATTATAATAATGCCAAGTCCGGACGCCGTCGAGCACATTGCCCTCGAAGCTCAAGCAAGCGCTAGGGCGATCCAGGAACAATTGACTATACCCGAATTGACGGGAAAATCTACTGGGCAGATAAGGCTCCAGGTATACTCTATTCCGGTAATGATACACCAGGTGCGCGGGACGGATGTTGCGTAACCAAAGAAGCATCTTTTCAGATAATAGTTGGGGGGGATCAACGCCGTCAACATATACCCTCCTCACTTCGCCGGAGGTGAACTCAGGGAGAGATACGAAGAATTTGGGCCCATCAATTCTTGCCAATGCCCTCCGACAGGCCGGCATGGTATCATGTTCCCAAGGCTGATTACGATACCGCAAAAGGAAGGCGTCATCAACAGAAACGTTTTCATCAGGTCCCGACCTCATCAACGAACGATAGTGCATCAATAACTTTGGATGAAAAGGCGCGAAGGCCGTAGTGTATGCTATATACCATGGTCGGGAGGAGCGCCAGTCTTACCTTGAAGACCAATTTTACAGCAGGAAGAATAAAATGGCGGCTGATCCTTTCTATAGAACCCGCGCCGCCCGAGACTACACAGTTGCGTAGCCACACCATCAAGAACCCAGCTAAGATCGCTTTATCGAACATCTCCCGGGTACCATAGTAGAAATAACTGAAGGAGTCAGTGCTACTCCCAAACCGGTCACGGGTAGACTTCGACTTCTTGACCTTCGATATCATATCCTTCACCTCCTCCAGGGTTCGAGGAGTTCGAGACGAAACTTGACCAGAAGGACGCAACTTGAAAAGATACAAAATCCAGGCCTTGGTGTGAGGGGCGTTCCCTTCTGAACTATTTACTTTCTTGATAGCCATCTGATGGCAGGCGCTATGATGATGCAACAGTTCTTGGTATACGGTGACGAAACCCGAAAACCGTCGATCCATCTCTTCGAGTTCTTCGTTCGTCGGTGTATATACTTCAAAAGCTTCACCTCCCCACGGCAATCTAGACAGAGTGTTTATTTCATGAAGGGCAAGCCCCAGTTCTCCTCCGGGGGCAAAGAAAGTCCCTGTATGCCGATTATACAGCTCCAATAGAGCCATAAACAAGGGCTTGTTTATGGGCAACCCGTAGCAGGTACCCCTGACGGCGTAATAAAGATCAATTTCCTGAAGGAAGTCCCCATACTGCCTCAAAATCCATGAGGTGAGATTAGTCCAGGTAGGAATAGGGTTGATCCAGTTCAGCAGCGACAACCTGCCTATGGGATAAGACCCCTTGTGAGCGAGCTGATTCAGAAAAGTATCAGCTAGGGTGAAGGTAAAATTAGGGCCAGTTGTGTTTACAAAAGTGCCCAGAAGCAGCCCCATCACAGTTCGACTCACGGATTCCTTGCCCGCACATACTAAACCCGTGCGTCTGTTGTAGTAAATTTTGCTCACAAATATTCCCTGTTGGGTGGGAGTCAGGGAGCCCACCATAGTCCTGCCCCGCGGTACCATGTTAAACCATAAGAGAGGATAATGCCGCTCCATCTTAGGGATATGAATCTCTACCCCGTCTACAGAAAAATCCCAGTGCTCTGAGACATCCAGTAATCGGGAGTTCTTTATAGAAAAGGCGTCCCCAAAGAGAAAAGCCGGTTTCAGAAATTCTCCATCCAACTTCTCCGAATTCATCATCGAACAAAGGAAGCAGAAAGGTTGTTTATTAATAGCAGCCACTCTCTCCCTAGGCTCATTAGTGGGAAGCTGATCCCCTATACGACGGATTAACTCGTCAAGCTGCACGTCTGCGGCATACTGAG
This sequence comes from Iris pallida, assembly GCA_029216955.1. Classification (NCBI taxonomy): domain Eukaryota; kingdom Viridiplantae; phylum Streptophyta; class Magnoliopsida; order Asparagales; family Iridaceae; genus Iris; species Iris pallida. The sequence goes on from JANAVB010035058.1 coordinate 97,053, forward strand.
CTGAACCCACAAGGAGCTCTCCTGCTGGATTGGTTGGGAGGTTCACTGAAAAGAAAAAAAAAAGAGAAAGAAGAAGCAGGATTAAAAGATGGCTAAAACAAAAAAAAAATTACTGAAGCTCTCACAAGCCTATGCGGTCCAGGTCAATAATGTCTTATGCGGCTCCAGTCTAGTTGGGTTTCAAGAAATACAGTTTCGAGGAAGCCTGTGCGGTTCGAGTCAATACAGTCTCATGCGGCCCAAATCAGATGGGAGTTCCATATGACTCTAGCTCGATAGCTTATGCAGATTGGACGAATGTACACAGTTCTAACAGAAGAACTCGTGCGGCACAAAACGCTATGCGGTTCAGCCTGCTAAAAACATATGCGGCTCCGTTCAGAGGAGACTTTATGTGTTTAAATCCTTCTTCTGCGGTTCAAACATGGGGCATGGTCTATGCAGTTCGGGCATAAAAAGTCATGCGGCCCATACAGCATATGCGACTCTGCCATCAACTTGAGAGGAGGCTTGTACATAAATACGCAGCAGAGCCATGGGTACTCAAGATCCAAATGCAACCCTTATCCTTAAAGGCAGGACGAACGTCAGAGGGCACTTCGGGCGCTTCAGGCTCGACGGCTGACGAGGACGTCACCCTCTTGCCCTTCGCGGCGGCAGAAGTAACTTTAGAAGACTTAGGAGCCATTGCTTCGACGAGAAAACAAGAAAGATCAGAAAGAGAAGACAGGAAAAAGAGTGAAAGAAAGAAAAGGTAAAGAAGTCCCTCCAGCTAAAGTCACCCGTATTTATAAACAAAGACGGAGCGTCTCGATCCCCGTGCATACACGTAAACCGACAATTCGGTTATCAAAATAAGCCACCGAAAATGAAGGCCAAGCTCCTCGGATTCCCGCACCAAAAAGCAGCCTTTAAAAAATTAACAGCATTTAAGTACTAAAGATTGCCATACATGGCAAATAATGACGTGGCAAGAAGCTATGCGGCTGAACAGTCTCCTGCGGCTGAGTCACCTATGCGGCTGAACAATCCATGCGGCCAGGACTTCTGTGCGGTCAGGGTTTCATATGCGGCTAGAAGAACACAGCCATGCTTCTTATTCAAAGTATTTCAATTTTACAAATTGAAAACTTTGAAGGGGGTCCTGTAGAAGCATGGAAAATACTAAAGAAAATAACACATGCGGCCAGGAAAGATCCATGCGGCTCAGAAAACTCATGCGGCTCAGGGAGTCATGCGGCATAAGGAGCTATGCGGTCTGAGGCATTCTATGCGGCTCAGAAGACACGTGGCCTGACAGTGCTCCCCTCTGACCCATGCTGTATTAATTGCTTTGACGGCTGACCCCTCTGAAAAGTTGACAGCTCTGACACAAAAGAAGGTAATTATGACTCTGTCATAATGATGAATCTCTAGGGAAGAGAAATCTCTGACACAAATCCCTCGAGAGCCATAAAAATGCCACGTGGCCTTGCAACGTGGGCGTTCGTATGCGGCTCACTTCTCATGCGGTTCAGAATGAGTCCTATGCGGCTCAGGCCAAGAAAGCCTCATACGGCTCGAGCAAAGAACTTCTCATGCGGTTCAGAGTGAATCTGTCTTATGCGGCTCAGGCCATAAAAGCCTCATACGGCTCGAGCGAGGACTTCTCATGCGGTTCGAGAGGATCATGTCCATGCGGCTCAGGCAGATATATACCTATGCAGCCCACAAGAATTACTCCCCTATAGTTCGAGGGCTCAAGTGAGGGCCACTGCCCAGGCAGCCCTGACACGTGGGCTTAACCATATGTGGCTCAAATTCATATGCGGCTCACTCGTCATGCGGCCCAGATCCCTCCAGCAGTTCCTAGGGCACGGTGTTCCAAACCGATTAATTCCTCAGATTTACTGCCATTAAAGATTAGGGTCAAATCCTAATAATCTGGAACACGTGGCAGAAGAATAGATCTAATTTATTCGCAGATATCAGAAGATTATTATAAAGAAGATTTATTCCAATCAGTATTAATTGCTAATAGGATTTGGTATAATCTATACCTAATGGCCCAGATTCATCATAATCTAGACGAATGGTCTAGATGGGCCAATTCCCAGGCCAGCCGCCATCTACAAGAGCTAATTATTGGTAACCCTAATGATCATATCCCACTATTATAAATAGCAAGGTGCCATTCCCTTGAAGAGATATACAATAACAGAGAGAAATACGTATATATAGAGAGACTTCCCCCCATAGTCAGAGAGAGAATACACACAGAGAGAGAGAGAGAGAAGCCAGAATAGCAATAGAGGAGCAAGAAGAGCATTTCTTCGTTCAATGCCAACCATCTTTTCACAAGGAGCCAAGGCTGCATACCGATCGTCCAAGGAGTAAGGCAGGGCTGCCGTCGCCTTCCCGAGCCTCTATCGTCACCCTCCAGAATCTAAAATAAACAATTGTACTTAGACTGCTGTACCTAGGTTTTCGTCCCTAGGCTTTCTTTGTACAAGCGAGTTTGTAACGTGAAGTAAAAGTCCGGTCCTTCGATAATTGTTCTATTCTTTTATATTTCATGGCAAACACTACTCGTGCCTACTATTGTGGTTGTTGTCGGCATTTTTTTCCTTGTCTTCGAACGAAGGAAAGCTAACCTCTAGAAGAGAAGCATCACGGGCCTTCAATTCGACGGCTTCGACATCGATAATGAATGCAGTCTATCCTATATATTGGGAGGCATCAACACAAAGTTTGACTGCCAGCATCATGTTCTTCTTACAAAAGTCCATTAGCACAGACTCGGGTATGCCAGAAGGTAGCCTTAGACACTTCCTGTTGGTAGTGCTTAATATAGGCCCGAACTATCACCTTTTCCTTCTGAGTAATCTCTATAAGGGAAGACATAGTCATATCTTTTCCACCGTCATAGAATCGGGAAAGGAAGAGGCACTTCAAATCTTCAAAGGAAGAGATGGAGTTATCGGAGAGGCTGCAATACCGATCGTAAGCTAACCTCTTTAGTGCTCCGATGAATAGATTGGTGAGTAGGACGTCCTATTTCGACAGGTGCCCCGTCATAGAGTAAAAGTAGGTGAGGTATTGACGGAGAGACTCATTCCTGCCGAATGGTATCAGTGACTACAATTTATACTTGGGGGGATAAATAACATTATTTCACTTAGTAGGATAGGGTTGCCAAAATCTGACCTTCTGACACTCTTCATATTTGTCTTTCACCTCAAAAAGAATGCTTCAGTCTCTCACCATCTTGAACAGTTCTTCAGTAGAGCTAGGTGTAGGTAATTAAGGCAAGGTATGATGTTCAGTTCCTGAGGAAGCTGATGTCCAGTGCAACGTGTGATGAACCGTACCCAAAGATACTCGTTAAGGGGTACGTTTGATTCTCTATTAGCCCCTGGATCGGGACTAGCAGATATTAGAGCCCCTGACGAAGGTTGGGCCATCAGGGTATTTCGGATCTCGAATACGACCTGAACAATCATGGTAGAAAGGGTTTTCAGGCCCTCTTCCAAAGAATCTATACGGCGCATGAGATCCGGAGCCGAAGCATCTCCCTCTTCTTCCTTGCCACCCGCTGTCATGTAGACAGACATGACATAGGTTGAAGTGGATGGATTGGTCGATGCATCACTTTCTTATGGAAAGGTTGGCATGAGTGTTTCTTCTTCTGACCCGTCAAACTGTCTACCCCCAGCCACGTCGGTGTCAGTTCCTTGATAGATACCCTCATCTTCGAATGAGGGGTTATTATGAACAGTCGGGGTCTGATCATCTTAGCTCATGTCGTTGATACACCTTTCATCCTCAATTGAGTATTCTGAAACATCCCGATCGATAGAATTATTACTTTGTTTCCTATCAGTGGCTCTTCGATGAACTAGCCATGGCCGGAGCGTTGGTGATGTTTGTTTTCCTTCCGGGTAAAGAAGAACCGGAGATGACGTGTTACGAGACAACCAACGATTTTTCCTCGTCGCTAATTGGCACCATCTTTTTGAGGCGACGTTGGACAGGTGCGACATATTGTAGCCTTCGAAACATAGATTACCTTGTTGGTGGGGCTGTAACTTTACAACAGTAGCAGTTTATCGTGATACTAGCACAAGTATGCCCAACATGGGTTGGATTATGCGTAGTGGTTGTCTTTCTTAACTTGCGTTTGTGACTAATCATGTTGCACAAGTCATGCAAGGGGATGTTTGTACTCATACCAATTTCACGGGCGCAGCCAAGCATTACGTATGGGTGTGATTAAGGATAGTGGACTCCTTAACTTAACCAAAGCGCATGGAGTACGCCTGAGTCATGAGTAGGACTATTGTGAGGGAGACCAACTTCACACCCATAGTTAGACTCCACACATAGGCATATCATAATGTTTGCCCCTGGCTTGGTTCTTGTGAATGAGATACACCCAAGAGATTTGGGGACTTTGAAGACTGATTTGCTTTAGATGCAGAGGCCGCAAAATCTATCTGATACAGTTTACCATCGACGGCACGTGTGACGGTTAGTGTACGCCTTTGGTCTACTGTTGGCATAGCACAACTAGTACGTGAAGCTCGTGCAGCCTTGGAGTTCTTTGTACCAGCCCTCGAAGGCGCGTAGTACTCAGAATCCAATATTCCTTCAGTAGGATGGAAAATCAATCTTATCAAACACAGATGCCTTAGTGGGTGCAGTGGACACCCTGCACAAACGGACAGATGCACCTCTTCTCTTATTCTTCTGAGCCTTAGACTAGATGCAGGTACGCTGGGAGCCTGAGTCTGTGCCTTGCTGTCCAAGCCTATAAGTTGCTAGCTTGGGGGGTACCCTAACTTTCAGCAGCACAGAAAGACGACACAGGCACAGATCGTACACCTTGAGTCGGCTGTGCCTCAAGCGCGGCCTCCTTGGCCTTAGTAAATAGCACAGTACCTTCGGGCATCCAGACTCGGCGAGTCTTTTTCGACTTTGACAGTTACTATGAAAGACTCGTGCTGCCCTCAGAGAGAAATTCCTCATAAGCCTACTGGTCGTAGACCACGACGAATATCTTGTGAGAAGATTCGAGCTTGTTGTCGTCGAGTTGCATCACTACCTTCTCGTTGGAGGAGAAAGTGGTCCCCAGCAGAGTCGTCAACATCTTGTGAGATGATCCTTCTATTTAAAGGTGATTAGTGGAATAATCTATTGTTGCACGTAGGGATGCTATGATCATAATCTGTTGGACACAGGGGCGTTGCACGTGATCTTGGGAGTAAATCTTCTACAACTTCTCTCTAGGCTATGGATAAGCCGCTATGTAGCATTTGTTGAGATTCACTTGTTGTTGAAATCCTGGGTGGTTAGCACCCATTCGTGAGCATGAACGGGTCAATGACACGTGGTGCGTATTTATTGCCAGTATATTAGACTTTGCTGGAGTAGAGGAGCTTTCTATACCGTGATTTGGCATGTAAAGTCCTCTGTTATAAAAATAAAGTATTTTAAGGGAGTAGGGATCACCCTACGCCAAAACTTGTCTTCCTACAATATTTTGGCATGGATGAGATTCCATATGGCGTTGTATAGCTGTCTCTGACAACACTTAATCATTATGATGATGTACGCTGCCATCTCAGTCTTCGAGGCATCCTTTGCTTCTGGGGACATAGGTTCAGGCTACGACCAAATCATATCTACATTAGATGTTCAGCGTAGTGGTCTTTGACCCTTTGGTTCTTGTGCTGCCATCATCTGTACAAGAGTCGAGGCGTGCAGCACTTCACTCGAAGCATTTGCTTTTGAACTCGAACTTGTTATCAGACTGTATTAAATACTCCTTGGTTGAAGGGAAAGTCCAAGTGTAGTTGCTTTTTTAGGGTCTTAGCCATCCGGATGGCGTAGCCCACTTCGAGGGCATAGCCGTTTCGAAGGCGTAGTATTCTTGCTGGCATAGTAGCCTTTATCACATTGGATTTGGTCAACTTTTCTTTAAGTATTGTCATTGCATGTGTCGTGGGGCTCAAAACGCTGACTAAATCGATTCCTGAAGTGCCAAGTTCATTGCCATTAATAGCAAATTCATCACATTAAAGTCAGGTTCATTGCCATTAATATGAGATTTATTACGTTGATCTCGGGGCTTTTAAATGACTACCATGTGGCGTAGGCGTAGGGCTACGCTGCTGTCTATAAATAGGTGTGTTTCTTAGAAGTCTTTGCTCACTTTCTCTCTTGACACTTTTCCTTCATGTCTGACCCTGACTTAGACTTGGGTGGCCATGAGCCTTGTCTTTGGCACATGAGTCAATTGTTGGTTGTGGATCTCCTCGTTCAAAGAAGTGAAGTTCGTAATAAAGAATTCCTTTATTGTTTTGAGATGCATCTGAGCGCCTGGTATGAGAGTTCGAACCTGAATAACTTGTTAGAGGTCTTCGTGGTCCAGAATGTATACAGAGTTTGGGGTCACCGTGCCCAAACTTTCGTTATGCTGGAAGAGCGATAGGCTGGCGGATGCACCTGTGTGTTGATGAGGAAGTGATTCACTCGTTGACCAGTAAGTGATTCACTCCGACGTAGAAGAGACGCGCCTATGCCGAGACATTAGAGTGATGCGCCTATCTACATAGACTTGGCTGTAGTAAACTTTTAATGTAATAAAAAGCCATGTAATAGATTTTAATATAAATAAAAATCTACTTTTCATGCGCCTTCATTTACTGTCTCAATTGACTTTTTTTTATGTCTTTCGCTCGTACTGCTTTGTGGTGCGAAAGCTTTTGGCCTCTCTGTGGCACATAAGACCCTGTGGCGCATAATCTTTCTAGCCTCTGTGTGGCGTATAAAATTCCATGCTTCTATAGATATAGGATTTCAACTTCATAATTTAAGTTGGAACTTGGCTAAAAGAACCTGATCTGAGTAGAAGGAAGGTTAAAAGAGAAATTTTTAATGATTGCCGAAGAAATATCAGAAAGAGAGAAGTTGTCTCCATGGAGTGATAGATTTAGAATCATGTTAATTGTAGGAAAGCATGATTAAGAAGCAGGTGTAAATCTTGTAATAGGGTAGAATAGATGGATGGTGAGAGATTCAAAACATTTGTTTGTTGATTTCTGGAATTAAGATATATATATAGGTCATAGATTGATTAATAGAAAGTTGGGATTTTCTAATTGATAAACAATTATAATTGTAATCAGATTTGGAAGGTTGGCTTACTGTTGGAATTTGAAATAAATTGCTATTAGTGGATAAACTTCATGTGAAGGAAAGTTAAATTTAGTCGGTTAGATCCATTTTAGTTCAGGATAGTATTATTTATAGTGTTTGGTGTGTTGCCACAGGCAACCAAAAATAAAACCTTCTCTTAAAATTATTTGTAGTAGTGAGAGTAAGGATCAATCCCACGGAGAGCAATTAGGGTACTTTTATGCAATGTGAACAAGGATGAGGCGAGAGATTTGAATTTAAGAAAAGCAAATTTAAGAAGAGCTAAAATATAATTAAAATACTAAAGTCAATCGAAGAAACAAATATTAGTCTCAGTCAACATTCACCACTGGAATATTAAAATTGATCATCGATGCAAGCATAAATTAACTCATACTTTGAATATTCACTATTGAAGTATATTCCTATCTCTCTTAGGCTTAGTTAATAAAAAATAAGCGATCTAATTAATTTTAATTACTAAATAATCTAAGACAAGTACTGAAGATTTAATCTAGCAATTTCTTAAAGAAACAAGAGATCGATGAAGCAAAAGAACACAAGCACAAGCGGTTGTATTTAGTTTTGTCAAAATAATTTCATCTAGGATCTAAGAAAACAAAGCAGTTTATTAAATCTTGGTTGCTTCATAAATTAGAAAAATCAAATAATTACGGATTTGATATCTAATTAAGCCGTAGATCAAAATGAATAATAAACTAGTAGGCCTCCTACTAATTAAACAAAACAAACATGAAAGTTGGCATATAAAAACATTCAATATTCAAAGAATAAATCAAACATATAAAAGCAATTTAGATCTCACAAGTTTCTTGATTCCAAGGCTTCCTTCTCATTTGACCAACAAGTCTTCTAGCCGCACATGTTCATCAAAACTTTAAAAGAAAAGTTGGAGAAGAAGAAGAAGAAGAGTTGTGTTGTGGTTCTCCTTCTCATGATATCTATCCCTTTTATACACCCTAAATTAGTTGTTTCAATCCCACAATATCTCTCCACGTATCCTCTAAAAGTTACAACTTTTCCAACCAATAAAACTAAGTCATAGAACAAGTACAAAAATAGTTATTTTGGTTCATATTTTTGTTCACAACATATTTGAGTCAATTTCAAATCTCATTTGGTCTATGATGCAGCCAGAATACCAAAAATTACCAAATATGGAAGTTGTAGGTCGTTGTCTTAGCTTTCCAAATCTTTTTGAATCACCTCAATTACTTTTCGGATGAGAAAGTTATGCTTATTTTGGTAAAAGATGTCAAAATTGTCCAGAATTACAATTTAGCTCCATTTTAAACATAGTGTCTCCAACTGCATTCTAAATCAAAATAGAAGAATAGTGAGTACCTTTAGTCGTGAAATAAGCATAAAATGATAAACATTAAGGGATAAAAATATAACATTTTATGTTCTCATCAAGTACCCCTACACTTAACTTTTGTTCGTCCTCGGACAAAACTCTAATTTATTTTTTTTCCAAAATAAAAATCAAGGTTGTAGTGCCATAAATAAAGAATAACCAAGCTATTTAAAACTAATAGCATATCTCCTCGGACAAAACTCTAATTTATTTTTTTTTCAAAATAAAAATCAATGTTGTAATGCCATAAATAAGAATAACCAAGCTCTTTAAAACTCATACAATATCATGAAAAATATATTCTTAGACAACTTATATTTACTTAGTAAGTATTTTTACTTAAAGATAGAGTAGACTAAATTGGTAGACACTCACGAGAATAAACACTCAACTCTCATGTATTTGAAGGGTACGTGTTTCGCTCAAATTCATTCCAAAAGAAAGGATCTACCATAAGCTTGCATATTTTCTCATTCTCCACTACTTGGATCACATGCATAACACAAATCATAAGGACTTTTCATGGGTTGTAATGGGGCTGAGGATCAAGGTAGGATATATTTGGGAGTATAGCTCAAAAGTCATCAAAACTAGTGGAGCAAAAATGATTTAACTCAAGCCCGAATATATAAAATATGTAAAACCAATCACCCCATTTAGTTTCTTTAATTGACTTTGAAGCATTCGACATACCCCTTTATTTGAATTTTAGGAGAAATTATGAACATGGATATCAAAAGTAATTTCCTCCATCACTTTTTTATTACTTCTTCTTTCTTTCTTTCTTTCTTTTTTCTCATTTTTTAATTTTTCTTTTCATTTTCATTTTCATTTTCTTTTCCTCTTTTTTTTATTTTTTTAATCATGATGGAACTCAAAAATTTGAGAAAAAAATATGTAGCCAAACTAGAAATTCAGATACCCCCACACTTATTTCTTATACACCCATACATATCACAATGCTCCACTAGCTTTTCGGCTTGGATAAATATATATTTTCAGGTTAAAGCTTGAAATTTTGGTTCACAAAAATAAAAATATTAAGGCTCAAATGGGTTCAACCAATGGAAAATTTATTTTAGGGTAGGCTATTTGGCTTAAGTAGCGTCTAACAAAGAGGGCCTTAATCATGTTCAAGTATGCATGTGTAGATGCGACCTTGAAGAGAATCAAAGCAAGTTCTAGAGAAACAAATCTATGGAAGAATATCTCTCACAAAAAAATGAGACTGTTGTGTCAGTCTAAAGGCGCGAAATCTCACCGACTTTTGTCTACCAAATTTAACCACTACAATCATTAAGGAAAATAACTAGGCAAATTAATTCTAAGTTGAAAAGAGTACTTATTCAATCATGTTATGAAATTTTCAAACTTAGTTGAATCTTGTTTATGACATATACAACAAAATTATTAAAATTCACAAAAACAATTCTCCCCTTTTTAATAAAATAAATAGAGAACCAGAAAAAGCAAAAAAAAAAACTTTCTGTAAATTTTATTTTTAAAATTTAATTTTTTGAAAAACCATGTATTTAAAAAGTAGACAAAACATAAACCTCCTTCCACACATTTAAAACAATCATTGTCACCAATGTAAGTCTAAATGCAAAGAAAAGAAAAGAAAATACAAGAATAAGAACAAACTCCCCTTGGGTTGCCTCTAAAGTAGCGCCTTTGTTTAATATGTCATTGGCTCGACTCTATGCACACTTGACACAACTATAAAGAAGTTTTATGACTGAAATGGGGGCCTGTAAATTAGAAGGTAAAAGTTTCTTCTTAAAAATGGGTAATGCCATATAAGAAAAGTTATCTAACTGTTGTATTTTTAGAAAATCAATGAATGCTACTACAGTTTTCTGCAAATTAGAAATCAAAGATAACTCATCATTCCCTTTCTCAAGATGCTCACTAATGGCAACTTCCAATCCATCTTTGCCATCAAGTTCAAAAACTTTTCCTATATTAGGTACTACATCTTCATTATGAATTTTTGCGTCTGTAGTGCCATTTTTCTCTTCTTCTTATCTTGACGATGCAGGTGCTTTCATTACTAAAAACTCAACCTCGGTACCATTTTTCAAAATGATTGTACTTGCACTGTCTTTTGGATTTATTATCGTTTGGGATAATAATTTTTCTGAACTTTGTGCCTCCAGCTTTTTAATTGTTGTAGCCATTTGGCTCATTTGATTGTTCAGATTTTGGATGCTGGCCCTCGTCTCCTATTAAAATTTCAAGGTGTTAGTGGCAAGAGACTTAACAATATCTTCTAAAGGCATACCAGAATTAGAAGTTTGGTCCAATTATTGTTCACGGAGGTATGGTTGCTTGTACTACTGGTAACTTGGACTATTTTGAGTTACAATGGGCTCGCCTTAAAGTATTGGGCACATATCAGTTGGATGCCCTACTACTAAATAAATCTCACAAGCCATTGTTGTTTTCATGTTACCTACAACCATTTGACGAACAAGAAAATTTAAACAAGCAATTTGTTATTCTAGAGAAGAAACATTTACCTCATTAGCATACCTAGATGGAAGATTTAGCCAAGTGGCAAATTGTTTCGAATTGGTCACCATGTCCTGTTAAATACTTTTTTTTTGCTAATAAAAGAAACTATTTTATTACAAGAATGAAATAAAGATCACAAAAAGAACAAAAATTGACTAAAATTACTTCCCGACAACGGTGCCAGAATTTGGTGTGCTTCCACAGGTACACAAAAATAGAACCATTTCTCTTAAAATTATTTGTAGTAGTGAGAGTAAGGATCGATCCTACGGAGAGCAATTAGTGTACCTTTATGCAATGTGAACAAGGATGGGGGAAGAGATTTGAATTTAATAAAAGCTAATTGAAGAAGAGCTAAAAAATAATTAAAGTATTGAAGTCAATCGAAGGAACAAATATTGGTCTCAGTCAACATTCACCAATGGAATATTAAAATTGATCATCGACGCAAGCATAAATTAACTCATACTTTGAATACTCACCGTTGGAAGTATCTTCCTATCTCTCTTAGGCTTAGTTAGTCAAAAACAAGCGATCTAATTTACTTTAATTACTAAATAATATAAGACATGCGCTGAAGATTTAATCTAGCAATTTCTTAAAGAACCAAGAGATCGATAAAGAAAAACAACACAAGCACAAGTGCTTGTATTTAGTTTTTTCAAAAGTTTTTCTCCAAAGATCTAATAAAACAAAGAAGTTTATTAAATCTTGCTTGCTTCACAAATTAGAAAAATCAAACATTTACGGATTTGATATCTAATTAAGCAGCAGATCGAAATAAATAATAAACTAGTAGGCCTCCTACTAATTAAACAAAACAATCATGAAAGTTGGCAAAAAAAAATGTTCAATATTCAAAGTATAAATCAAACATATAAAAATAATTTAGATCTCACAAGTTATATTGATTACAAGGCTTTCGTCTCCTTCAACCAACATCTTTTAGCCGCACATGTTGATCAAAACTTCAAAAGAAAAGTTGGAAAAGAACAAGAAGAGTTGTGTTGTGGTTCTCCTTCTCATGATTTCTATCCTTTTTTGTAACCTCCACTTTTCTAAAATAAGGATATTTTGGTAATTATGTGATTTTATTTTTTTTGATTAATTTATAATATTTTAATTGGTGTTGTGTTAGTTGTCGGTTTAACCTTAGCTATCCATGATTAGAGACTAACCATGACATTAGAAACCTAATTACCTGTCACACTCACTTTTCTAATTAGGAATATTTTTGTCATCGTGTATAATTTTGAATTTAAGTAAAATATTAATTAAATTGATTGTTGTGTGGTTTGGATTGGTGTTTTGATAGCACCATGATGGTATAACCTTAGTCAACCTTGTTTAGAAGCCTAATAATGTAATTAGTTTTATTATTGGCTTATTACATTTAATTTAGAATTATTATCTATTTTTTAGAATTATTTAATAATTTTAAAGTCATTTTTATATGCCTTTAAAGCCTTTTGTCATTGGGCCTTTGTAGCAACTTAAGAGTGCTTGGCCCATGACTAACCCTAAACCTAATAACCCTCCATGCATGGCCGGCCAAGCACAGCAACCTCCCCCTCTCATTTGTGAAGAAATCACATAGCCTCCACAAGAGCAACCCTAATTTCTCCTTTTCTTCAAAATCCTAACTTTCTCATCCTGCATCTGATTCGCGCCAAACGAATTGTATTGCGACCGTGGGGAGGAGAATAACTTTTTAGAGCAATGTTAACAAGGAGTTGGAGACGTTCGCTCGGGAGAAACCGGTCATCAAAGTGCTCGAGGATTCACTTTCATTGAGATTCCAACTTTCAATAGATAAATCTCGTTCTACCATTATTTCTTCTAAAATTTCTGCATTTTAGCATCCAAATAGGTACCCCAGACCTGTGCATGAAGTTTGGTAGGTTTTTGATTTGTTTTGGTAGCCGTATCGGACATGTGTCAGTCCTATGGAACACGTATTCGACGAAATGTCACTTAGAACCGAAAAGTGTTATTTTTTGATCTGTTTTCATGAGTTCCTTGATAATATTATTTGTAACAAATTTTGTGAAGACGGATCTGAAATCGACACAATTTTAGTGTCCGAATCGGACACGGACATGCATGCACGAGGCACGTGTATGTCCTGCTGACCGAGCGTCAAAACTCGACATAAAGGATTAGAATTGTCCAACATGATTTCAGAAGAAATTCTTACCTGGCATCTATTCTTTAACGGTGCATCCAGAATAGGACCAAAAGGTGCCATTATCGCTGGTATTAGAATTGTCCTCGTCTCACCAAAGGGATTATCTATTCAAAGAGCTTATTCTTTAGACGAGTCGTGTTCCAATAATGTTGCTGAATACAACGCTTTGCTCATTGGCCTCTAATTAGCTAAATAATTAGATATTGAATATCTTGAAGTATATGGAGATTCTAAACTGATTGTCAATCAGGTTAGAGGCACGTATGAAGTTCGACACCAGGATCCTGTCCCATATCCTAAAGCAGCAGTTAGGATGGCTACATCGTTCAAGGGTTTCTTCATTGAATATGTACGTCGGGCATGCAATACGAAGACTGATGCATTGGCTAATATGGCAGCCATATTAGCAATCCCAGTGAGAAGGCAACAGATGATTGTCATCACTAATAGAGAGTTATTAATTTTGTATTGAGAATAACTCAAATATTGAGTTCAGTAATTCAACTAAAATCAATGTCATTAGTGAAGATTGGAGAGCTTCTTTTATTGATTTTGTGGTACATGACATTTTACCTAAAGATTCTAAAGAAGCTACAATAATCTGTCGGCGATCAATTCTGTTTCATTATAATCATACTTCTAAAACTCTTTATCGAAGAACATTTCATGGTCTACTTTTACGTTGTCTTGCTGGAGATGAAGTAAAACAAATACTATGGGAACCCCACGATAGGGTATGTAGTACACATAAGCCTGGTCCTAAGTTATAAGATCATATCCGACGTATGGGCTATTATTGGCCCACTATGGTGTCGGATGCCATTAAATATGTAAGAAAATGTCGAGCCTGTCAAATTCATGCAGACTTCATCCATCAACCGTCAAAGTTCCTTCATCCGACTACCGTATCATGGCCCTTTGAAGCTTGGGGTATGGATGTCATTGGTCCTATCAATCCACCGCCATCTAGAGGACATCGGTTTATACTAGCTATAACCGATTACTTCTCAAAATGGGCGAAAGCCATACCTTTACCTAAAGTCAAGACTAGCAGCGTCATCAATTTTATCAAACATCATGTGATATACAGATTCGACATTCCTTGACAGATTATTCATGATAATGGACCACAATTCATCAATCAAAAGTTTACTCGATTTTGTGATAATAATTGAATTAACAATGTTGCTTCCACATCCTACAATCCTGTAGCGAACGGTTTGGCTGAAGCATTCAACAAAACTATAATCAAGCTTCTCAAGAAATTTGTTTCTACCAATAAAAAAACTGGAGTGAAAAGCTTGGAGAATGTCTATGGACTTATCTCACTACTAGACGTACTCAAACCGGTTGCAGACCTTTCTCCTTGGTATATGGATGCAAAGCTGTCAAACCATTAGAAATTCAAATCCCCTCCTTAAGGATTGCAATTGCCAATGAACTCACAACAGAAAATAATGATCGTCTTCGACTTCACGAGCTTGAAGCGTTGGATGAGAAACGGTTCCTTGCACAACAACACCTTGAGTTATACCAAGCCCGTATATCAAAAGCCTTCAAACGTATAGTTAAAGTACGAGCATTTCAGAAAAAAACTAGTTCTAACCGTCAGACGTCCTATGACTATGACGCACATGAGCAAGGGTAAGTTCGAAGCAAAGTGGGAAGGTCCCTACGTTGTAAGCAAAATTTTGTCAAACGGAGCTTATCAACTGACTGGTATGGATGGTCGAGTCGCCATGATGCCTATCAATGGCAAATTTCTCAATAAATACTATGTATAAAAACACATCAGCACAAAAACTAGAATGTAAACAATTTTTTTAATGCATAACTTAGATAAAAAGAAATACATAAAATCAACGAGAACCAGAGCCTTCTTGATCAAAGACATATTTCGTAAGAAGTTCAAATACATTATTGTTGGACGATGTCAACAATTCACATACAGCCTTCCTCAGAGTTTCTTCCTCGGTAGTGCTTCCAGGCTCTACAAGTCTGGTATGGATGTCTTATTGTGGCCCAGGAATAATCGAACTTTCCCCCGCCTCTTTCTGAACAGACAACGGAGGCTCAGTTGAATGAGTATTGATAGCAACTTCAGTCTTCGGGATGACCTCAGCCTCCTTGGACACATCTTCAGAAGACATTTGCAATAAAGGAATAGGTGTTGATAACATCCTCAAAAAGGTTCTGCACTATTTATAGACAAAAATGTCAAACAGTCTGTCTCGGGAACCGAAACGACCTTTTCTCGAAAAGGCATGTCCATTCATTCATCTCTATTCATCTCATGATAGATCTTAATTTCTTGTCTGTCTCGAGAACCGAAACGATCTTTCCTCGAAAAGACATGACTACTCATTCATTAATCTTTTTATCTCTATTCATTTTGCGAATAGGCCTACATTTATTATCTTTTATTTATTTCTCTCAAATAAAACCACAGATAATAAATACTCAAAATCCCAGTGGAGTCCATCCGAATCATCAATTCTATCTTTTGAAACCCAATCATTTTAAAAGATATCTTATCTTTATGATAAATCTGTATTATTACAGATATCGTCTTTTTAGACATGATATCATGTCTTTGAGTCCTAGCTGACTTAAAGATCATCAATAGAAAAATGAGTTCACGTCCACATTACCTCTGAATTCTATTTTCTATATCAAATGACTCGTCGCATCCATATTACTCTCAAAACCACAAAGATACCAGTAAAAAGAAGAGAGAATATCATTCTTTATTCTTTTCCTTTAAAACATAGTTACATCTTAATGGAAATCTATTACATCTTGGATTTTCATTCTGATACAACAAATGAAGGTCTATTACATCTTTGGATCTTTTTGTTGGTGCCAGTTCCTTGTCGACTCGACCTGAAGCAGCGAGCAAGGCACCAAAATCAACTTTGGTCTTCTCTCTCGGAAAGACGAAAGGAGAACGATAGGGTACAACAGCTCGAAGACAAGTTGCTATCAATACAACTGGTGGAGAAATGATGACCCTTCGTAGGAAGTAGGAATGAGATCACCCTTGTGATATGATTCCGAGTTCTGTGTCTCCACCATCAAACTCTCAGGTATAAAGGCCCTTCCTACCATTTAAGGAAGGCTCTTCTGAAACACGGAGAGTTCTGAGCTATCTAAGGTGTGTGTCAGATTTATTCATCTTCATAGTATCCTACATCACCGATACCAGTTCTGAAGAATCATGCCAACCGATTCCCTACAAGAAGTAAAAGAGAAAAAGTTAGTGAATCTACAGAGTGCAATGATCAAATCTGTATAAAAATTATTGGTTGTGCCAAGACTTCCATGTTGCGCAACGGCTGTGTTGCACCACATTTTATATAGCACAGCATTTGTGTTGCGCCATATTTTATAGCTCAGCATCTGTATTGTGCCATATAGCACAGTTTCTGTGCTGCACCATATTTTGTATATAGCAACATCTCTGTTGTGTTGCATCACGCAAGGTGACAGCAACCAAACTCTAAAAAGGGTGGCACAAGTCAGAAAGTGCACCAAACTCTAAAAAGAGAGGGAACACGATGAACAAATTAATCCAAAAACCCTAAAAAGAATTTAGTTGATATGATCGATGAATGGATCAATGATCGTAATGCTCACCATCGATAGACGAGTTGACAGTTTCTTGTCGTGACTAAGGCAGAATGTACTGACACGCATGTCGCTCCTCTCTGCATAGTAAGGCATGAGATGAGGCTCAGCGAAGTCCTGTCCTATCTTAATATCGAATCTCAGTGCCATTAGGGTTTGTCGAAGAAGCTTCTAAATCTGGAAGAAAAAGAGACAAAGTGGTCAAAGGAGATTAGGAAGAAGAGAAAGTGGTAGGTACGACTATTTATGGCTTTGTAGCCCAAACAGTTGTACAACCTATGCTGAAAAATCGGGCTTGAGTTTGATCGACGCAACTTAGACACAGTCATTTCTAAATTCAAAGTATTTCAAAACATTGAAATTTTTCCAATTTTGAAAACTTTGAAGGGGGTCTTATAGAGGCTAAAAATCAAATTGTGCCACCCATTGGGAGCTAAAAATCAAGGGGCGCCACTTATTCAGGAACTACATCAACAAGATGTGCCACTTCAACAAGTTGCGCCACATCAATAGGTTGTGCATACATCAGTTTGCACCAGCATCAGGTTGTGCCAACCTTAAGTTGCACGAGCACCACTTGGTGCGTCTCATCGAGAAGCTGTAACGACTGACTTTATTTTTGACAACTGACTGCACATATATCAAGGAAAATTCGTTCAAATGTCGTGCAACATGGCGTTCAAGGAGATTTGGTCAGATTTTATGACAGCTACCAGTTTGTGCAACGTGTCAAGGTGCGCGAGGTTGTGCTTAAGCGCAAGTCGCTATATTTCGCCCCCGTACAACCTGACGAAGCTCGCGCTATATGATCATCTAGAGAGGGTGACATGGCACGTATGCTACTAATTTCGTAGAACGTGTCCACTACATTGCTTACGACCATGCGCATCTTACTCAAAAGATGCCACGTGTCCATAGCAGTTGGTGCAACCGCTCACGCAGTTGCTATATTGTGCCCCCAATCAACCTGATAAAGCTCACATAATATGATCGAATTGATGTCCAGAGCAGGGTGACGTGGTGCGCATGCTACTAACTTCGTAGAACGTATCCGCTACATTGCTCACGACCATGCGTATCTTACTCAAATGATGCCATGCGTCCTACAGCAGTTGGTGTAACCGCTCGCGCAAATGAACAGAGCTGCGCAACCTGAGGCACATGCAACCTAGAATAACTGCTAAACAGTTATTTCAAGAACTCTGTAAATAGAGTTTCAAATCAGTCTCAAAGCATCACGAATAATTATAAGCTACTGACGAAGTGCTTTTGCATCCTCCAGAGGCTCGTGTCTTCGATATCACATTGTCCAATGGATGAAGTGATCGTCTTCTGATCAGATTCCTATAGTTGTACTTCTACAAAAATTAATTGTATTTTTGTACTCTTTCTTAGTTTGTGGAAATCAAACTTTTGTTTTTGTAAACAGTTATCTCCCTAGCACTGTATTATTTTATTTAGATGATATTTGATATTTATTTGTATTATATAGATTTTTTTAGTTATATATCTCACTATGTGTTTCCATTGGGTGTTTGCGTCGTTGAAGATCGATAAGACGAGAATTCTACAGCGGGTTGCGCTGGATGGGTTACATATTGATTATGTTTCTTCAGCAGTTTGTGATGTGTGGTTGATAGGTTCGTTTTAAACGACTATAACGAATGTATTTTTTTTATAGTCCTGGGCAATTTAACGACTATCTAGAAACGAATTTGTACGTTGCTAGGTATATTGGCATCGGATTACTGACTACCTTCGACAGAATGGCGACTAAAATATAACACTAATGACGTCACTAAGTAATCTAGTGACAGATTGCGGACTACGTTCGACGTAATGGCGACTAAACAATGACACCAAATTACGTCGCCAACATTGAGTATTAGAGTGTAAAGAGTATCAAAACCATATAATATGTCGCTAAGTCATCACTGATACATCGCAATTGTGATGTTTCAGTGACGGAATATGATGTTGCCAACTTCGCGTGTCAAAAAGTTTAGAGTATCAAAAAAGAAAAGTAATGTCGCTGAGTAGTCGCTCATATGTCATTTAAGACGACGTCATTCAGTCACTAATTAGTCGTCTATGGAGTACTAGTTAATGTCGCTGACTTCTCATACGTTGCTAAGATATTCTGTCGCCAAACCGTCGCACAAACATCTGTTAGGGTTATATACTAAAAGCATCACTTTTGTAGTAACCTTATTTCCTTAAATTTGGAATGAGAATCATATGGGCAAATGTTTACATATTATATTTGTTGCAAGTGTTAATGCAAATGTCTAATATTCTATATTGTAGATAATATGGTATGTGGTGTCACACAGAAGATCATATTATCAGTTTCCTATGGAATATAAAAATAGTTCACAACCTAGATGGACTTGGACAATCTATTGAAAAGGCTGCAGTGTAAAATGGTATTTGTCTATCTTGACTATAGGTTTACACTAATACACATTGTGTGTATTGAAAAGGACCACTTGAGGTTGTTCTCTTTGTATGACTACATAAGAGAACAAACACCTCTGTTATTATGGATGCTTGTGCTCTTAATTCGGATATAATAACATACATGTGTATGTAGTGTGCATTACTTTGACTCATGAAAGAGTGAGATTTATTATGGGTCAACAACCTCTATGAATTGGGTAATAACATTGTATGTATGATGGGCTATTGATTATAAATGGAATTCATGTCCTGATACATCGGGTTGATGATGTCCCCTTAAGGAGCTCATTAGGATTGTCATATAAACCCTGCAGGTGGATTATATCCGACATGACAAATAAATTTGAACAGTACTATTTAAGGATAAAAAATGTCGAATCAATATAGTTGTCATTAAATTAATTTGATCGACGGACATTCGATATCTTAACATGGGGAGCCAAACGAGGATATAATAAAAGGAGTGCACAAACATAATTTGGGATTAGGGAGGTAGTGCAACAATAGCTCATTCGTGGACCGAGCTATTGTTAATGGGCCTGGATTGTGTGTTCGGGCTGAACACGTGATATAGAGATCTGTTAGAAGGCCTAACCCTAATTTTTCATCATGGTCCCTGTCGTAGCCTATATATATCCGCTACTCTGGTCGCCAAATAACTGATCAGAAATCTGAAGCTTTATCTAAATTCGTGTTTCACGTATGGAGAGAAAAGAGGACTGCCAAGGAGAAGAAAAGGTTGGGAGATCGTCGCGCACACGACGTCCAACTCGAGGAAGGAATATGTGGGAAAGATCTTGGGGTCGTTCGCTCGAGATTACAGGCACTACTTGTCTTCTTCCTGCCACAGGTATAATTCGTGAACCTAGTTTCCGCCTATGAAGGGTTAGAATATGTATTAAATCAGTTTAACTTTCTATCGATCAATACTCACACCAAAGTAAGGGTCCTGGGAGTCCCCAGTTCCATCAATTGGTATCAAAGCCACTTTGGATCTGCGTATTGATTGATACGTCCATGTTGTCCAATAAAACTTGCTTTGTGTAGTAGTCGGTAGATGTAGATCTATTCTAACTCGGTTTTACAGGCATCTTAGATCCAACTATTATGGTCCAATGCATATTTTGTTTTGTGATTGTTTTAAACCACGGACATATCGTGGATGTTGTTGCTGTGGATGTAATTAAAATCATGAGGGTTGATCGTGCTTATAATTTTATTTTTCAACCTAGATTATGTGTGAACTCCTTTGGGAGGCATAGGATTGATGTAATCTTAATTATTTTGATCAATCGTGATGACGGTGGTGGTTGTTTCTGACGTCGGACGAGATGCCAGTTTTAAGAAGTCCAGAGGTAGACGGATGGTTTTCGATGAAGGAATCGTCCGTTAAAACCTAAAAAACATGACCATAATAGTTGTATAATTTTTTCTTATTTGTTGTCATTTTGCTTTTTCTGATTATGCATGTTTATTATTGTATGGATATTTTTTTTTGAAAAAACTAAGCCTACATTAATAATGGATAACATGGACATAATATCAACTAGTAGAAAAACCCTCATTGTTAAATAACTAAGTGGGAGAGGATATTTATTTAGTATAAATCATGTGGTCTCTATTACTGGTTTGTAGGTGATGTAATTATACTTGTGCTTTGGCTTTAGTGCCTTCCTCCATATCGGATGAGTATAATTGATCACCCGTACAAACTTTCTTAGGGATAATTATAGAAAGTAAACTAGTATGTGTTCACTTCTCCATCTGAAGGAACTCATTACAAGGTAATGGACTTAGTATTAAGTAATGGTATACACTTAGATACAAATAATGGTATCCTCCCCATCGGAGTCACTGCTATTATTTATATGACCAGAGCAAGACCAACATATTAATTTTATTTGTCATAAAATTATGTTGACATGATAGTAAAATTAATATGTAGTACCCACTTGAACAAAGTTGAATTTGTATATGTCCACACTATCGTGGCATGCTAAATTCATGATGTTCAAGGTGTTGGTAAATTTTTTATTATTTTTTGAGGGAATCAATATTTAATTGATTCAAAAAGTTTTTGCCCTATATAATTTTATTTATATGATTCTTAGGATTTCAAAAATAGGTTCTTTCAGACTACTTATGGTGATTCTTAAAGAAAACAAACTTACTAGACCTAATTATATTGACTGAAAACGTAATCTGGATATTGCCTTGACTGTTGAGGAGTACAAATATGTACTTGTTGAGGAATGTCCACCTAAGCCTGATGCTAACTCTGATAAAGAGGTGAAAGAGGCTTATAAGAAGTAGAAAAGGCGGATGAGATGGCACGATATTACATTCTGGCATCTATATCAAATATACTGCAACATCAACATCAGGCCATGGCCACGGCTTATGACATGATGTATAACCTCAAGGAACTCTTCGAACATCAGAGTAGGTACGCTAGACAGTTTGCTATGAAGTGTTTGACGAATACAAAAATGGCTGAGGGTACACCAGTAAGGGATCATGTTTTCAAGATGATGGGACATATGAATGAGATAGAAATCCTTGGAGCTGAAATCGATGGAGAATCCCAGGTCGATATCATTCTCAGGACTATGCCTAAAAGTTTTGACAATTTCTTCCTTAATTATAACATGAACAAAAGGTCGTATATTTTGGCAGAACTTGCAAAGAGCTACAGGATGCTAAATCTCTCTTTAGGTAGAGTGGTCATATTTTTGTTTCTGAAAAGGCTTCTACTTCTAAGGCAAAAGGCGGTAAGAAGAAGAATAACATTCAGAAACAGAAAAACTCAGCAAAGAAGGGCATGGGACCTCAAGGCGTTGTGAAATCTGAAAGTCAAATATTTCAAGTGCAAAGGGTTAGAACATTGTAAATAGTGACCGTCCACTTCTTAAACAAGGGAACAAAGAAGGTATATCTCATTTACTAGCAGTTGAAACATATTAGCGGTGTTATCTACCTGCACCTGGTGTGTAGATACATGAACCACTAATCATGTCTGTAATTCATCACAGGGATTCCAGGAAACCAGGTGGCTTAGTGATGGAGAGATATGCTTGTTCATGGGTGACGCTACAAAAGTAGCGGTCGTTGTTGGGAGATGTTACTTTATCTTTTGGTATAAATAAGTCTTTTACATTGAGAGATTGTCTTTATGCACCTTCACTTAGAAGGAATTTAATTTATGTTTTTATATTAGTGAAGGATGGATATTCAGTTTATTTTAATGACAATATTGTTATTAGAAAGAATAAATATTTTATCTGTTCTGGTGCATTAGTTGATAATCTGTATGTCATTAATCATGTTTCGCCCACAATGCAACTTATGGAAATGAATAATATGTCATCTAACTTAAATAAGAGAAAGTAACCTTCTTGTATGAACCAAACATATCTTTGGCCCTTGCAATTGGGGCATATTAACCTAATAAGGATTCAAAGACTGGTTGAGGATGGACCTTTGAGTTTATTGGAAGTGGAGGCACTACCAGTCTGTGAATCATGCTTGGAAGGTAAAATAGCCAAAAGGCCTTTTACAGCAAAGGGGTATAGGGCCAAAGATTTGTTGAAATTGGTTCATTCTGATTTACGTACACCCATGACTATCCAAGCTGGAGGTGGCTTTGAATATTTTGTCACATTTATTGACGATTATTCAAGGTATGGATACATTATTTTATGCGTCGTAAGTCTGAGTGCTTTGAGAAATTCAAAGAGTACAAGGCTGAAACAGAGAAATATCATGAAAAATATATCAAGTCATTACGATCAGATCATGGTGGCGAGTACCTCTTTGGAGAGTTTAGGGATTATCTATTAGAGGCTGGGATTACATCCCAATTGACTACACCTGGAATACCCAGTAGAATGATATATCTGAAATAAGGAATAGAACTCTTATAGAGATGGTTAGATCAATGATGAGTTATTCGAATTTACCAGATTCGTTTTGGGGATATGCCTTAGAGACTGCAGCTTATATTTTGAACTTGGGTTCCTTCTAAGTCAGTACCTCTTACTCCCATAGAGCTGTGGATTGGACGTAAGCCTAGTCTGAAATAAGTTCAAATTTGGGGTAGTCCAGTACATGTGCTGAATGGAAAAGCAGATAAGTTGGAATCTCGTACAGAAGTACGCTTGTTTATAGGCTATCCAAAAGGAACGAAAGGAGGATTATTTTATAGTCCTAAGGATCGGAAGGTCATTGTTAGAACCAATGCCCGATTCTTAGAGGAAGACTATGTGATGAACCATAAACCTACAAGTACATTTGCTCTAGAAGAACTGAGAGGTAAGACACCAAGTACTTCAGTACCAACAGTACAAGAGGATGAACCACAATTAACTGCATAACGTGTCACAAATGTTATACCACAACTGACAGTGCCTCATCATAGTGGAGGGTTGTGATACAAATGAATAAATATATGTTCTTGGGAGTGTCGTCAGACTCGTCTCTGAGGAATAAGATTTTGATCCCTGTACCTACAACGAAGCACTCCAAGATAAAGATATAGAGTCTTGGCAAAAAATAATAATCTGAAATAGAATCTATGGATTTCAATCAGGTCTGGGAGCTTGTAGAACCATCCATTGGTGTAAAAGCCATTGGATGCAAGTGGGTCTATAGAGAAAAAGAGGATCGGACAGTAAGGTTGAAACCTTTAAAGCTCGACTTGTTGTAAAAGGTTTTACTCAAAGAGAGGGTATCGATTATGAAGAAAATTTTCTCCAGTAGCCATGCTTAAGTCTATCCAGATTCTTTTATCTATTGCAGCTCATTTCGATTATAATTTGGCAAATGGATGTCAGGAAACTTTCTGTTGGACTTGGATGTGGTACCTAGTTTGTCTAAGTCTATTACACTTTATTGTGATAATAGTGGTGCAGTTGCAAACTCAAAGGAACCACGAGCCCATAAGACAGGTAAACACATTGAGCACAAGTACCACCTGATATGAGATTTCGTAAAGGAAGGAAAAGTTCCTGTGATCAAGATAGCATCAGCCGAAAACCTAGCTGATCCCTTCAAAGAGCTTACCAGCTAAGGCTTTTGATAGTTATGTTGAGGGAATAGGAGTCAGATGTGTAGCAACATGGCTTTAAGTATAAGTGGAAGATTTATAACAGTATACTGAAAAGTAACTTTGAGTAAGTGGGAGATTATTAGGATTATATACTAAAAGCATCACTTTTAGTAACCTTATTTCTTAAATTTTGAATGAGAATCATGGCAAATTTGCATATTATATTTGTTGCATGTATTAATACAATATCTGATATTCTATATTGCAGATTATATGGTGTATGGTATTACACAGAAGATCATATTATCAGTTCCCTATGGAATATAAAAATTGTTCACAACCTAGATGGACTTGGACAATCTATTGGAAAGGTTGTAGTGTAATCTCGTATTAGTCTTTGACTATAGGTTTACACTAGTACACTTTGTGTGTATTGAACAGGACCACTTGAGGTTGTTCTCTTTGTACTGACTACATAAGAGAACAAACACCTCTGTTATTATGGATGGTTATGCTCTTAATCTGGATATAATAACAGACATGTATATGCAATATGTATTACTTTGACTCATGAAAGAGTGAGATTCATTATGGGTCAACAACCTCTATGAATTGGGTAATAAGATTGTATGTATGACGGGCTGTTGATTATAAATGGAATTCATGTCCTGATACATTAGGTTGATGATGTCCCCTTAAGAAGCTTATAAGGATTGTCATGTAAACCCTGCAGGTGGATTATATCCGATATGACAAATAAAGTTGAACGGTACTACTTAAGGATAAAATGTCGAATTGATATAGTTGTCATAACTTAATTTGATCGATGGACATTCGATATCTTAAATGGGGCCAAAGGAGCCTACAAACATAATTTCAAATTAGGGAGGTAGTGCAACAATAGCTCATTAGTGGACCGAGCTACTGTTAATGGGCCTGGATTGTGTGTTCGTGCTGAACATGGGATATCCAGATCCGTTAGGAGGCCTAACCCTAATTTCTCTTCATGGTCCCTACCGTAGCATAATATATCGTCTATTCTCTGGCCTCCAAATAACAGATCAGAAATCTGAAGCTTCTCTAAATTCGTAATTCACATAAGGAGAGAAAGAGAGGGCTGCCAAGGAGAAAAAAGGTTGGGAGATCGTCGCCCACACGACGTCCAACTCGAGGAAGGATACGTACGGAAGATTTGGGATCGTCCGCTCGAGATTGCCAGAACTACTTGTCTTCTTCCCACCGCAGGGATAATTCTTAACCCGAGTTCCGCCTATGAAGGGTTAGAACACGTATTAAATCTGTTTAACTTTCTATCGATCGATACGCACACCAAAGTAAGGGTCCTGGGAATCCCCAGTTCTATCAACATCAACTATTTAGCAATCGCAAATACGTCGGAGAAAAGTGCAGTGATAACTACTTAACGACGGAATATTTTAGCGACGTTGTGATTATCGACTAGACAATATATTTTCCTTTGCTTTCTCGTGGATAAATCATGGTTAGATTTTGGTACTTGCAGTCTCCACACGGACCGGACAAAATAT
This sequence comes from Iris pallida, assembly GCA_029216955.1. NCBI lineage: Eukaryota > Viridiplantae > Streptophyta > Magnoliopsida > Asparagales > Iridaceae > Iris > Iris pallida. The sequence continues at coordinate 122,996 of JANAVB010035058.1, forward strand.
CCCCAATAAGTATACCTTGCAACTTATACAGTATTATGTATGTTCATTTAAGTCATTCTTGTTCATATTTATTCTTTTTTTTACTATCACATGATTCTTATTCATGCTTCATGATGTCTTCTTACTTGTTTTCCTACATGCTACATGTTCTTTTCCTTGTCGCATACTTGATTCATGCTACGCTATATTTGCTAGACTTTTATTCTCTCGATTGAGTTTGTCATGTGTTTCTGTGTTACTTGGACTTGAGTTTCATCTAACTACTTACTTGACCTGAGGTGACTTGGACTTGACATGATTTGACTTGATTCTTAGTTCTAAACGAGGATCTTTTTATTAGATGTTGACTATACCTAGCCATTCTCATTCTTGAGTTCCCATTGGGCTGCGAAGGAGACTTACTATAGTTTACGAGTCCCATTGGCCTACTTACTAGAGGAATGTGAGCTCTCATTGAGTTGAGGTACTGTAGTCGTGTTTATTAGCACAATTCTCTATGGCATGTCACATTCATCATGTTTTTATTCTTTCACTGAGTATTCTTCAGTCATTATTTTCTTGCTATACTTCCATGCTTGTTACTTAGTGTTATCGTAGGCTTGTGTACTATATATCTTGCTACGTCACTTCTGAGGATCTGTGATCTCTCCAGGTTATTGATGAGATGCTGCAAATAATAGAGAAGTAGTTGATGGATGTGCCTACTGTAGGAATGAGATGTAAAATGCTATACTCTAGAGAGGGTGAATAGAGTATGCAGCAAAAAATTAGCTATTAAAAATTATTAGTCGCAAGATCACAAAAATATATCCCATATATAGAAATTTAAAAGTAGAGAGCAGAGAGCAAATGCAAACACAAGGATGTATATTGGTTTCTCTCTTGTGAGAACTAATCCAGTCGGAAGAACTCTAGCTTCCAATTGAAATACACAATAGAAAATAAGTTTTCATAAGAAGTCCTTGCAACTTCGACAATGTGAGCTTTGAGCTGAAGCACTTAACCAACTTCAATTTGAAGTGTCTATTTTGAATCAAGCCTTTGATTACAATCACTCTGAAACTTCTAGACTGTACCGCACTGGCAAATTGACTTGAAGATTGTAATTGGCTTGGAATTTGAAATGAAAGCTTAGAAGGCCTTGGAAGACCGTAGTAGGCTTAGAGAGAAGAAAAGAGAAAGTGAATTGGTATGTTAAGATGATGAATTTTTTTCTATTTATAGGTTTTCCAAATGGGTAATTCGGGAGAATTCGGACAGAATTCGGACAAAATTTGACAGAATTCGGGCATAATTCTTTGAGAGAATATGGCAGATATTTGTTATGCATAACTGGGGGGAGACTGGGGTTAAAAGCCAATGTTCCACTAACAGAACTCTGGCCGAATTTGGGCCGAACTCGGTCTGAATTCTTGGTCCAGAATTGGTTGGTTAGGGTTTTACAAATCGGGTTTTTGATTTTTTTAGAAGTCAAGCAGTTAGGAAGTAGTTTGTGCTTTTGTATGTGGGTTTGTTTTCAAAATGAAAGGTATTTTTGAAACCATTTATGGATAGCCTATTTTCTTGTACGACTCGATGCACATTGTATTTCTAGACTTAATAAATTATGAAAAATGTATTGGTAATGAAAATACAAACTCAATAGAAAATGGCTCAAAGTCTTGAACGGTAGCAGTAGTTTGAGAAGATCATCCAAGTAGCCCATATAGAGACAGGGTTACATCAATTATTAAAATCAGGTTTAACCATGAACAATAGGCTAACAATCTCCCATATTTTGGTAATTGACAAACATTGACCTATATACCATATGATATTGATTTGACCGAAAATATTAAATTTAGGAGGGTACTATTCTGTACTGTCTTCTCTTAGTAAAAATAGTCCTGAAAAGGATGTTAGATCATTTTCCTCCTCCGTTGTTACTTAGCAAAATAATTGCAAAGAAAGAAGCTCCCAATTCATGAATAAGTGACGAACTTTGAAGAAACACAGAGATAATAAA
>JANAVB010035058.1:130000-175139 GCA_029216955.1 Iris pallida
CCAACTTCTCCTGCATGATCTAGTCGAGACATCCTACACCCATGGCCTTCGTGTCCCACTCAAATAGACCATCTGTGCTTCATTTGCTTTGCACAACTTTCCTGACACAAGACCCAATCTTAATTCATTCCACGGAGTCATATTTATTTCTGACTTGAATTGGGGACACCCTTTCGGCCCAAACCTGTCGACCCAAAATATGGACATGGCCCACATTAAGCCTACTACCCATATGACACTTGTGTCCCATTCATTTGAGTCCCTACATTCTATTTGTTTACCCCGTGATCATAAATGATTAAATTAATCATTTATTGCACCAAATGATTTTAACCCGACCCGACTCAAATGAACCCAACCAAGCTTCATATTGTCCTACTCTAAAATATCTCTTTTTCTCTCTACTTTATTTAAATATCTCTTTCTCTCTCTTTCTAATAATGTATATATACATATATCACTTACTCTCTCTCCCTTCTAATTACATAATACACCTCCATCACCATTAGCACCCTACCTACCCACCCCTAGCTGACAACAGCCCCCTCTCTCTACTTTAACTCCTTCTTCTTCTTCACACTCCATCATCATCATCCTCTCTTCTCTTTCCTTCCTCACCCGACAGCTCTCATATGGCCGAGCCCCCTCAATATCACCCATCCTCCTCCTCTTCTTCTCATCCTCTTATTCTCTTCACACGACAGAAGTCCTTTTCCTAAGCCACAGCCGACTCCACCACCATCTTCATTCTCATTTTCTTCTTCACTCCATCACCATCACCATAACCCTCATCATCTTCTTTCAGCCATCACCATCCTCACCTCACCTCACCATCACCATTATCTCCAAGCCAGCTCCGTCCGGCCACCTACGTGACCTGGGCCAGCACTACACGGCCATGAAGCAGCAGCTGCAGCCATGCAGCGTGCGTTGCAGCACGACCAATCAGCAGCATGCGGCCAAAATAGCGGCGTGTATGAGCCCTTGACCGGAAATCCCCATTTTTGTATTATTATTATCTTGCTTATTTATTAATGCATGGATATATTTAAGTAATCACATGTATATATGTAATATATATAAAGTCTTAGTAAATAAAAAGTGAAGAAGGAGGGGGGTTTTACAAACATCAAATCTACAAAGGGCTGGATTGCAAAACCCCATGATTCAAATCCTATGTTCTAAATGGCCGACCCTCTTAGATTCAAGTCCCCATGTGATAGGGTCATCTGTTTAAAAACAAAATCCTTCCTTATCAAAGCCTAGTCCCCAATCAAATCCAAAACCGATTTGAATTGGATACAATCCTATCTAAAACTAATGTATATATAGGTGGGAGTAGCAGCCGACCCCAAAAACCTCTCTACAAACCCTAAACAATCTACATTCTCTCGGTTGCAAGGAAACAAAGGAGAGTCTACGAGCAATCGAGTTCTGTTTCAAATCAAAGGTAAGTTCACCTACTCTTAGAATTGCCTATTTACTGTCTCTAACAGAATACGAGGGAGGATGGATAGATGTTTGAAGAATTTCCTAGGTAAAGTCATAAAGAAGTTAAAACTACATTGTAGAAATGGCTCTCTAGCACGAGTGCAACCCTGAGACAATATACAAACTAGAAACTAGAGAAATCTCATTACCGTAAGTACAATACTTCATCCCCTGTATATTGCCCTGTACTCATATAGGAATGGGGGGTTCTCCTTACTAACCATTAAATACCACCAAGTGACATTTTCTCTACACACATTTAGATACTGACATTGGAAGACTTCCCTGTATCCATTGGATACTGGCAGGTGAGTATAAGCCCAAATATAAGTCCCTACATAGGTATAGGTGTCCTAGATGTATATTGTGGTAATGGATAGCTGAGTACTGATGGGATGATTCAAAGGGGGCAGGGTGTTGATAAAGTCTCTTTTGCAACTATACATCAGGTGGTATTGCAGCAATAAACTAAGGAAGAATAGTGTCAAATCCTAGAAGGATCCTAAACACCCTGAGAATACCTGGCCTTGCAGAGTGTAACATGACGCCCCTCAGACCAAGTGTGGGACACCCTAATGTCTAGTTCCCATACTCGTAGATGTGATCACCTGGGACTTTCATGTACCCATATGAACCCTTCACCACTGCCATAAGACCCACATCAGAGAACCAACAAATCGGTGGGAAGAATACCCAATGAGTATTCAAGTTCAACAGTGATTTACATGTGTATAGAGGACAACTAGGATATGACCAAATAGGCCATTCTTCTCTAATGTCAGTCTTACTACCACAGGTATAAACCTACCAACAGACACCATGATACATCATGTAGCAATTGAACAGAGGTTGGGTAGCTAGCCCCAGGTAATGTCCTGCAACCTATGTGTCTAACCTATGAACCTTCATTTGTATTCCAGTGATACTAACATTAAGTAGTGCCCTCTTGATATCAAGATGATACCAATATCCCTTGGCCATTTCCTTAATATCTGGCACTTTAGACAACCTGACCATGTAAATTGCTGCTACTACCATTGTTGTTCTTATTCTCCCTCTCAAATTCTTCATGGTTATGGGTAATGGAGTAGGTTAGCATACACTTGGTGAAGGGACCAGCATAAAACTACACTTAAGAAGAGTAGCAGGCTATATATATATGTCAGATGTAATGTATCAGCTGAAGGTATAGTGCTATGGCTGAGTAACTGAATAGGATAGGACACCAGAAAACAAGGGAAGGTTAAGTATTGATACTGACATGACATAGAATCCATGACTTGACCAGAGTGTGACCCTGGAAGTCTTACCTGGACTTATTGTTCCAGAGAGACATTGGACACATGTAATAGTTCTGCCTATATATTCACTCCAAGGATATGTCATTAGGGAGTAAAACCAGAAAGAGTAGAGAGTGTACTCGGTTAGGCATCTATGAGTATAAGCTAAGCTACTCCATGACCGCAAGTTCTTGTGTCAGTTAATAGAGAACTTGGTCACCTAAGATGTCAGGATCCTCTGTCATCACAACTGATAAGGATGAGATCTTAGATACTTGGACTAGGGAAAAACATGACCTGTAGAATCAGATATCAGAGTACCACTAAGAACTCCCAGTCAAGGCCCTCACCAACACCACCTTCTGTATGTATGTCCCTTTCTCACATCAACTCTGGTGTACATTGGGAAGCAGGTTACAATACTTACCGATACCAACCCAAGCATACAGTGAGAACCAAGTCCAGGTGCCATCTAGGATGGGACCACTTAAGTAGAGTATACCATATGACATTTAGGATGAGAGAAGGGTATTATAGGATTATAGTGATAGGCCATAATAAGGTGTCGACCTTGTAAAGGGCTAGGGTACAGGTGTCATAAACCTTACACTATGGTACCAAACACTAAAGGTCTATTACCCACCCATGGTACAATACCACATCTCATGGCCCATTGGACTATAGACACACACACTTGGCTCTACATGAACAACAAGATATTAGGATAGCCTAGCTTGCCTCTGTATCAGACCTGGACAGTAGGATGTTGCATGGACAACTAGGGTCAATAGGTGTACTGCTACACCTGTATAGAGTAGTAGGGGACTATAGCGTTTCGGTGTAGGTCAGTGAGTATCCCAGTTAAGAAATCAGAGTACCCAAGAAAATAATGATATAGACTAAAAGGAGGGGATGCCTACATGAACAGTATAGGTAAATACAATGAACTCATTTACTTGAACTGTTGTGGTAGTAGTCCTGTGAGTACAATGATTGCCCATATGCCAAGGCATTTTTGGTATGCATCTGAAGACAGAGAAAGAGGATTTGTATTTGTAATCAGCCCTTTGAATCCTTGAATCCACTCACCCGTTTATTCAGTCACAACATCTCCAGGTTTCAGCCTAAGTGTCGCTTGATCTGTCCATTATAGTAGGATTCATTCCACTGTCGTGAAGTGTCAGCCCTATATGGACCAATGCTAGTTGCAATGTTGAGGTCATGTGTTCTGTCCCTTCATCACTAGATGATCAATCCATTCCCTAAGATTCAATCATTTGAACTATAAAAGTCAGTCCATATACCATATCCTAACTCTAAGAGACCCTCAACCGAGAATGCCGTAGAATGACAAGTTGGGGTTGCTAGTTTGGACCCAGGAAATAAACTCCAATCATGACCTGCAATAGGATAAAATGATTGAGTGCAATAGGGTTACCTAATGCCCAGATGATACTCTATATATTAGGAACAAGATGGGACTTGGAGTCTAATACCAAAGAACTAATGGGGACAAACCAATTTAAGGTCCAAACCCATCAGGTATCACCGGGTACTGGGATCACAGGAGAAAGGATGCACTGATAAAGGATACAAGGGGTGTGTCTTCCACAGCAATAAGGAACAAGGCATGTACCAATATATTAAACAGAGAAGAAAACCTATAGTGCATCAATTTACATATAGTATATCAGCCTAGGAAAAAAGGCATTAGTAGATAGAGTTGCTACTAGAGTAGTATGCATATTCCCACGTGTTTACACTATATGTCTACTACTGTAATACCTGCAGTTTGCAATTGCTAAATAAAGAGGGTATCAGTCTACACATACCAGAGTTAGAAACGGCATTAGGCAGTTGAATTCTCTGTTGTTCAGGAAACATGTACAAACTCTAGATTGTCCAGGAGAGGTTAGACTGGGTGGGTAGAAACAAGCTCACCTTCATATGCAATTTCAGTATCCTTTCAATATCTGCCAGCCCAGCACCTAATAGGCTAGGTGAGGCAGCAGTATATACTGCCTTGCAGTGACCAGAAGGGTGTTGCTTACTGCAACTACAAGTAGCAAGGGTACCTTAGTAATCAGTTTCACAGGAAGAGTAGTTGAGTATGTACCATAACGCAGTAAAGTGTAGTCGGCTACTAAACTGGACCAATACAAGTGTGTATCATCAGACATCAAATAGGATAATTGATAAGTACTATAGGTTACCTATCTAGATAAGAGTTAAAATACATATATTGGGTTATAAGCTTAATGAGAATTAGTGAAGAGAGGATATGAGGTTAGCCAGTCTACCAACTTCGGAAACTAGGAATTCAAATAGATAGCTTATTTCTTGTTGAGTCACTTATAAATATTATAATTTTACAAATATGTTACTTGGACTCTGACTCAGCAATCGATCTGGACCTACAGCTTAGGACCACAGGCAAGTACACTCTCTGATTGCTTTCAATTATGTTAGTTTTGTTCAGTACATATTATACATATGCTCCTTGCTTGATGACACGACGGACACACGAGTTAGTATCGTGGACCCCATTTATTGTATTATTGTTTTATCTTACCTTGTGTTTCGTAACTTGTTTGGGTTCATGAGTACTGTTTGGGAGGGGAAATATCTTAGTAGACGTGTGAACTACCCATTGTATCCCCCGTGTCTTTCGTGGAGAATAGTAGTCGCACACTTCACGTATGGGGTGCCGAATTTTTCCCCAGCCGTTTACATGTCGAAACAGATATTTCAACACACTTAGGTAGTTGTCTTTTATTATTCCTTTACATTACATCACTTGCCATGTCATCATGCTTTTACATTCTTTTAGTTGACATACAATGTTACGTGATTCATATTTTCATTCTAATTATACCATACCTTCAGTTCACCTTATAGTTTCTTTCATATATGATATTTTCTTGCACTGTCGAATCTATTATGTTACGGATAGCTTTTAAGTTTGTGTGCTTGTTCCATTCCTGACTGAAAAACCCACATTTTTAGGTAATAAATTAGATGATTTTTGTACCACATATTATGAGCATACTACAGATTTCGATTTTGGCGCACATGACGATTGGAGGTTGCTTATGCGGAGTTACCCGTTACATATGGCTTTTAGTGGATTTATTTAGTATTCCACAAATTTTTTTAGTTTGAGACTTCTAGATGTTATTCCTGTTTTGAGATTCATGATTTGAATTGTGGATGTTCTCTAGTATATTTTGTTCTTAGAGACTATGTCATTATAGTACGCTTTGCTCTATCTAGGAGTCTTGCCAGATTACTTATTACCCTTTTCTCCAAACTGTGGTTATAAAATTCATCTTATTTTGATCCTATTTATTGATGTGGTTTACATTATGCAAATGAATATAAACTGCGTGGTTGTATCTACAACTGTGGAGATAACAAGACAGCGAACTACTGCTGACTCTGTGCCGTTGGCTGGACGTACCTACGGCTCTTGCCCAACTACTGGGTGCGGGTCGTGACACATTTTTATGGTAGCCTATGCAGGTCCATTTTTACAAAGGTTGCAAACTCATGGTAGTACTCAACTTAGATCTACTACAGCGGCCTACGAATAAGATTTGAATTAAGGACCATCTCCACATGTTTTAAACCGCTATTGACTTCCCTATTTGATTCCAATTACTCCTTTAGTCTGCATCCTATTTGAATCTTCATACAACTAACTATTTTCCTTTTGTGGTAGTTAGATGGAATCCTAAGGCAGGAACACTGCTCCCTTGAACACCCCAGCAACAGTTGGCGGATCTTCCGCGAATAGAAGTCTACTGACTCACGGAGGCCACTTTACCTATCTAGGCGAGACGCCCCAGCTGCAGACTTTAAGATTTTGTCGAGATGACATTCCACCACCTCCCTAGTTCCTGCTGCCGACTCTGCCACCAGCACAGTTTTTTCCACCAGCACCCTTCTAGCATCCAGCACCAGTCTTGCCTCTCGCACCTTCGCTGGACAATGCTACGCTCCTTGGGATCTTCCAGCAGCTCATCACTTCCCAGACGCGGCAGGCCGACATCTTTCGAGATACCCTGAAGGAGGATCTTCAGACTAGAGACGCTCTCCCACTGCGCTCCGAAACTTCCAAGAATTTCATGGACCTTAGGCCCAGGAAATTCAAAGGAACGGAAGGGATACTCTACGTAGACGACTAGTTGGAGAACGTGGATCGCAACCTCCGGATGGCTCGAATTCCTGAAGACAAGAAGGTCGAGACGGCTAGCATGCAGCTCTATGACATCGCCTGCACGTGGTATAGAGACGAGCCTTGATTCACCGCACCAGATGTGACTTAGGAAGAATTCAAGGAGCTGTTCAAGACGAAGTTCTACCCCGACGCGGCTAGAGAAGAGCTAGAGAATGAGTTTGAGAACCTGGAGTACGGCAATCTCTTCCTCGACGAGTACACCGCCGAGTTCTCCCGCCTCAGTCGCTTCGCAGATGCCTTGACTCCGGAAGCCAAAGAGAAGAAGTTCAGTAAAGGAATATCACATGATATTCACATCGCCATCGCTACCAGCCAGGCCACCACCTATAAAAGAATCCTGTTGGTTGCACAAGCAGTGGAAAAGGAGATGAAGCGCAAGTAGAAGAGGGACCGAGACACCTACGGAGGAGGCAACAGCCAGACCGGATCGGTAAAATGATCCAATGCTCCAGGGAAGACCGTGACACAGCAGCATCAGCCGCAGCCCCGCTTCCAGCAGCAGAATTACCTGCCTCCGATTCGATCCCCTACTATCTAGCAGAATTAGCAGAGACAGCCAGTTGGTCCTTGCACCTACTGCAAGAAGCCAGAGCATGGATGGCAGGTGTGTAGGAAGCGACTCGGAGTATTTCTATTCTGCGGATCGAGTGCGCACCAGCTGAGAAAGTGCACCCTAGTAACGCCCCGTTCGACAAAGGAGACAGCTTCTGCCACAGGAGTCCCGACGAGGCCCACGATACACCAGCAGTAGAGAGGACCCATGCCTACAAAGCAGCAGCAGTTCGTCCAACATCAGCAGCAGGACAGAGCTTATGCCATGGCGGCCGAGGAGACACTGGCATCTCCTAACGTGAGCCTTTAGACTGCACCTATAAAATCTCGACTGGCTGAGGCATCATCTTAGTAAAGGATGTTTACGTCGGTCGCCGCATTACCATAGGAGGCCGGGAAATGTGCGCTAGTTTACTCATAATGCCACTCCCGAGCTTTGATATATTGCTCGGCATGGACTGGTTGAGTAAACATTTTGCTAGCATTGATTGTCTTTGCGGATGTGTTGTGTTTAGTCTGCCTGGAGAGACCGTGTTCGAGTTCGCTAGAGGAGCAGTAGAACAGCTTAGCGACGCTATTTCTGGGACCATGGTAGCGGAGATGGAGCTACCTCATCCCATCATCGTGAAGTTTCTCGACATTTTTCCTAAAGAGCTGCCGGGACTGCCGCTAGACAAAGATGTTGAGTTTTCTATTGATCTTGTGCCAGGCACGGAGCCAGAGTCGCAGTGAGTGTACAAAATCAACAAAAAAGAGGCCGTGGAATTAAAGAAGAAAATCGACGAGCTTGTGGAGAAAGGGTTTATTAGATTGAGTTTGTCGCCTTGGGGTGCACCGGTATTGTTCTTGCCAAAAAAGGACGGGACAATGCGTATGTGTATCGATTACCAGACCTTAAATAACAAGACTATCAAGAACAAATAATTGCCACCGATAATTGATGATATTTTCGATCTGTTGAGCGGTGCACGGGTATTTTTGAAGATTGATTTAAGGTCGGGGCACCACCAAGTGAAATTACAAAAAGAGGATATTCTGAATATAGCTTTTCAAACCAAGTACGACCAGTACGAGTTTATGGTGATGTCATTCAGATTGACCAACGCCCCGGCAGTCGTCATGAATTTAATGAACAAGGTATTCCATCCATACCTTGATAAGTTCGTAGTGGTCTTCATCGACAACATCCTCATTTATTCAAAGTCGCTGGAAGAGCATAAGAAGCATCTGAGGATCGTACTGGAGACCCTCAGGAAGGAGAAGCTCTACGAAAAGCTTTTGAAGTGCGAGTTTTTCCTAGACATGGTAGAATTCCTTGGGCATGTGATGACAGGAGACGGTATATCCGTTGACCCAAAGAAGATTATTGCTGTCGAGTCATGGACTACTCGAACTTCTATGGCTGAGATTTGAAATTTCTTGCGATTGGCATGGTATAGTAGTTCGTGCAGGACTTTGCTCGGATTGCAGAACCGATGACTAGGCTCACTCGAAAGGACGTAGAGTTTGTGTGGACAGAGGACTGCCAAGCTGCGTTCGACGACCTGAAGAAAAGGTTGACGACAGCTCCTATATTGACGTTGCCATCCGGTTCCGATATTTTTTTCTATCTATAGCGATGCTTCAGGGAAAAGTTAGGGTGTGTTTTAGAGCAGAACAAGATGGTGATAGCATATGCGTCCAGACAGCTGCGACCACATGAGAAGAATTACCCCACCAACGACCTAGAGTTGGAGGCAGTTATATTCGCCCTGAAGTTGTAGAAACACTACTTGTACAGAGAGCGTGTGGAAATTTACACTGGCCACAAAAGCTTGAAGTATGTTTTCACGCAGTAGGAGCTGAATATGAGGCAATATAGATGGCTGGAATTGATGAAGGATTTCGATATCTTGCTGCAGTACCATCTGGGGAAGGCAAACATAGTTGCGGATGCCTTGAGTCGGTATCCAGTAGCTATATTCTTGACAAGAGACAGTCACTTGTTAGCAGACTTGGATAGCTTAGGCATTGAGGTCGTCATTCCCGGAGTCGAGATACAGATGATGGCCATGCATATTCAATCTGGACTGATGGACAGGATACGAGAGGCACGACACCAGGATGAGCAGCTGAGGAGTATCATCGTACAGGCACAATCCGATTTATTAGAGGACTTCACCATTGCATATGATAGCTCGTTGAGGCACGGGATGAGATTATGTGTACCTAGTAGAGAGCTGTGAGAGTAGGTCATGCAGGAGGCACACCGTTCTCAGTACTCCTTGCATCCAGGAGCCAACAAGATGTACAAGGATATGAGAGCCTACGTATGGTGGTACGACATAAAGCGCGAGGTGGCACTCTTCGTTTCTAGATGCCTTGTGTGTTAGCAGGTCAAAGCTGAGAGGCAGAGACCCGGAGGTTTACTTCAGCCATTGACGATTCCCGAGTGGAAGTGGGAACATATTACTATGAATTTTGTTTCTGGTCTTCCACGATCGCCAGGCGGAAAGGATACGATTTGGGTCATCGTTGACAGGTTGACCAAATTGGCCCACTTTATACCATTCTAAGTGGAACTATCCACGGAGAGTTGGCAGAGTTGTATGTGAAGCAGATCGTCAGGTTACATGGCGTTCCAGTGAGTATCGTCTCCGACCACCACAGCAGATTCATGTCTCACTTTTGGAGGAGTCTGCAGGCTAGCTTGGGCACATCGCTCAAGTTCAGCACAACCTATCATCCATCGACAGATGGGCAATCAGAGTGAACCATTCAGACGCTCGAGGATATGCTACGGACATGCGTACTAGACTTTGGTGGCTCGTGGGAGGATCAGCTTCACCTCATGGAGTTCTCCTACAACAACAACAACCAAGCTAGTATCGGGATGTCCCTATTTGAGGCTTCATATGGGTGGAGATGTCATACCCCAGTATCTTGGGACGATGTAGGTGAGAGAGCACTGTTGGGGCCTGAGATGATCGTGGATGCTGTAAAAAGATGAAGCTAATTAGGGAGCGACTTCATGTGGCTCAGGACAAGCAGAAGCACTTGGCCGACAGTCACCGAAGACCATTAGAGTTTGAGGTATAGTTCTCCTTAGCTGTAATTGTTAATCATGATAGGAATATGACATGACCTCTTGCTTAAATCTAGGTTGGCGATATGGTATTCTTGAAGATATCTCCGATACGTTGTACGATATATTTCGGAGGAGGCGGAAAGCTCAATCCGATGTACATCGGGCCATTTGGCATCCTCGAGAAGATCGGAGAAGTGGCATACCGCTTGGCATTACCACCCGTATTGGAGGGAGTGCACAACTTATTCCACGTATCCCAGTTGAGACGGTACATGGCAGACCCTAGTCACATGCTAGACAACGCAGAGATTGAGGTAGCACCGAGCCTTAGCTATCAGGAGCAGCCCGTAGAGATCTTGGATCGCAGGGAGAAAGTGTTGCCCAACCAGACTATTCTATTGGTGCATGTCACGTGGAGGCACAATTCTCCGGGCAAATCCACTTGGGAGAGGGAAGACGAGATGCGAGAGCGCTATCCTCACCTTTTTGAGGCATGAGGTATAAATTCCTACCCTTGTGTCTATCTTTAAATTTCGAGGACGAAATTATTTTAAGGAGGGTAGATTTGTGAGCCCTTGACCCAAAATCCCTATTTTTGTATTATTATTATCTTGCTTATTTATTAATGCATAGATATATTTAAGTAATCACATGTATATATGTATTTAAGTCTTAGTAAATAAAAAGTTGAAGAAGGAGGGGGGTTTTGCAAACATCAAATCTACAGGGGGCTGGATTACAAAATCCCATGATTCAAATCCTAAGTTATAAATGGCCGACCCTCTTAGATTCAAATCCCCAAGTGATAGGGTCATCTATTCAAAATCAAAACCCTTCCTTAGCCAAGCGTAGTCCCCAATCAAATCCAAAACCGATTTGAATTGGATACAATCCTATCAAAAACTAATGTATATATATAGGCGGGAGTAGCAGTCGACCACCAAAACCTCTCTACAAACCCTAAACAATCTACATTCTATCAGTTGCAAGAAAGCAAATGAGAGGCTAAAAGCAATCAAGTTCTGCTTCAAACCAAAGGTAAGTTCACCTACTCTTAGAATTCCCTATTTACTGTCTCTAATAGAACACTAGGGAGGATGGGTAGATGTTTGATGAATTTCCTGGGTAAAGTCATAAAGAAGTTAAAACTGTATTGTACAAATGGTTCTCTGGCACGAGTGCAACCCTGAGACAATATACCAGCCAGAAACTAGGGAAATCTCATTACCTCTGGTACAATACTTAATCCCCTATATATTGCCCTGTACTCATATAGGAATAGAGGGTTCTCCTTACTAACCATTAAATACCACCAGGTGATATTTCCTCTTCACCCATTTAGACACTGACATAGGAAGACTTCCCTGTATCTATTGGATACTGGCAGGTGAGTATAAGCCTAAGTGTAAGTCCATATATAAGTATAGGTGTCCTAGATGTATAGATTGGTAATGGATAGCTGAGTACTGATGGAACGATTCAAAAGGGGCAGGGTGTTGATAAAGTCTCTTTTGCAACTATACATCAGGGGGTATTACAGCAATAAACTAAGGAAGAATAGTGTCAAATCCTAGAAGGGTCCTAAACACCCTGAGAATACCAGGCCTTACAGATTGTACCATGACACCCCTCAGACCAAGTATGGGACACCCTAATGTCCAGTTCCCGTACTCGTAGATGTGATCACGTGGGACTTTCATGTACCCATATGAATCTTTCACCACTGCCACAAGACCCACATCAGAGAACCAACAAATCGGTGGAAAGAATACCCAATGAGCATTCAAGTTCAACAGTGATATCCATATGTATAATGAACAGCTAGGATATGACCAAATAGGCCATTCCTCTCTAATGTTAGGCTTACTACTACAGGTGTAGACCTTCCAATAGACACCATAATACATCATATAGCAACTGAACAGAGGTTGGGTAGCTAGACCCAGGTAATGTCCTGCAACCTATGTATCTAACCTATAAACCTTCATTTGTATTCCATTGATACTAACATTAAGTAGTGCCCTCTTGATATCAAGCTGATACCAATATCCTTTGGCCATTTCCTTAATATCTGGCACTTTAGACAACCCGACCATGTAAATTGCTGCCACTACCATTGCTGTTCTTATTCTTCCTCTCCAATTCTTCGAGGTTATGGGTAATGTAGTAGGTTAGCATACCCTTGGCAAAGGGACCAGCATAAAACTATACTTAGGAAGAGTAACAGGCTATATATATAGGTCAGATGCGATGTATCAGCTGAAGGTACAGAGCTATGGCTAAGTAACTGAATAGGATATGACACCAGGAAACAAGGGGAGGGTAGGTATTGATACTGACATGACTTGGAATCCATGACTTGACTAGAGTGTGACCCTGGAAGTCTTACCTGAACTTATTATTCCAGAGAGACATTGGACACATGTAACAGTTCTACCTATATATTCACTCCAAGGATATGTCATTATGGAGTAAAACCTGAAAGAGTAGGGAGTGTACTCGGTTAGGCATCTATGAGTCTAAGCTCAGCTACTCCATGGCAGCAAGTTCTTGTGCATACATAGAGTCATGGGATGGTCATGCTTGTTGTCAGTTAATACAGAACTTGGTCACCTAAGATGTCAGGATCCTTTGTCATCACAACAGATAAGGATGAGATCTTAGATACTTGGGATAGAGAAAAACATGACATATAGAATCAGATATCAGAGTACCACTAAGAACTCCGTGTCAAGGCCCTCACCAACACCACCTTCTATATGGATGTCCCTTTCTCACCTCAACTCGGGTGTACATTGGAAAGCAGGTTACAGTACTTACAGATACCTACCCAAGCTTACAGTGAGGACCAAGTCCAGGTACCATCTAGGTTGGGACCACTTAAGTAGAGTATACCACATGACATTTAGGATGAGAGAAGGGTATTCCAGGACTATAGTGATAGGCCATAATAAGATGTCGACCTTATAAGAGATAGGGTACAGGTGTCATAAACCTTATACTATGGTACCAAACGCTAAAGGTGTAGGAACGAAATCGTAAAGCAGAATACTCTAGAGGGGGTGAATAGAGTAGGCAGCAGAATATTGCTAATTAAAAACTTGTTAGCAGTTAGATCACATATATAATAATAATCACAAAAGTAAATGACAGAATTTAAAAGTGATCAGAAGGCAAACGCAAACACCGAAATTTATACTGGTCTCCCTCTGGTGAGGACTAGTCCAGTCGGAAGAACTCTAACTTCCAGTTGAATCCACTAATGGAAAATCTTGTAAGTTTTCATACGAAGTCCTTATAACTTCTACAGACGCGAGCTTTGATACGAAGAATTCATCCAACTTCAATTGTGAAGAGTTGAATCTTCTATCAAGCATCTGATTACAATCACTCTTGAAACTTCTAGACCGTATCGCACTGGCAAATCGACTAGAAGATTATAACTGGCTTGGGATTTGAAAATGAAAGCTTTTAAGAACTCTTTGGAAGACTGTAAGTTTTACGAAAAGAGAAGATTGAAAGTAAATTGGTGTTCTGAAATGATCGAAATGCTTCTCTATTTACAGCTTTTCCAAAAACAGAACTCTGACAGAATTTGGACAGAATTCGGACAGAACTCTTTGTAACCACCCGTAACTGAAGGATGACCAAGTTCAAAAACCCAACGTTCACTAACTGTGAGCACCCTGAATTTCGAGTTGAATTTTTTTTCATTTTATTTTATTTTTCTGATTGATTGGTTTTGATTAATATTTTATATATTTATATGTAAGTGTACTTTTTCATGCCAATGATATTTGGAGTATCAGGGATGTTCAACTCTGGAAATCTTCTTCACGAGTTTTGGAGTGGACATGATTATCTTCATAACGGTATATAGTGTCCCATCTAAACTTGTTCCCTTGTACTCTTTCTGCTTCGCTGAACTTCGGGTCGATTAGACCATTTGATTTTAATTGATTTTCCCACTCTTTTCCTTAATCATTTTTAGCACGTTACCGTGACTTTTAATTTTGGAGCACAAGACCAGTCAGTTTCTTGAAACCAACTCCTCATTGATGATCTACTCAAGACGCTCGTCACCCATGACCTTCGTGTCCCACTCAGACATGTCATTTTGTGCTCCATTTGATTCACACAACTTTTTTGACACGTGATCCGATTTTATTTCACTCTACGGCGTCACATTCATCTTCCAACTTGATTTGTGGGTCCCCTGTCGACCAAAACCTGTCAGCCCCAACTATGGACATGGCCCACATTGAGCCTACTACCCGTCCGCCACTTGTGTCCCATTTATTGGAATCTCCATGTGCTACTTATTTACTCATGATCATCAACGCCCAATTTTAATTCGATTTTTGCACAATGTCCAGTTTTTATCCAATCCGGCTCCACCGAACCCAGCCCAGCTTCGTGTTATTCTCCATCACCATCATCCTCAGCTTCATTACCCTTAAAAAATACTAAATATCCTTCTACCTATTTTAATATTTATTTGAATTTTCTGTTGAATTAATCTATATTGGAATGACCCATTTCCTACAAATTAATTTCTAGCCACTTGATTCTCCTAATCAATCCCCACCCTATATTTTCCCAAACACCCATACAAAACCCCCTCACAGCCACATGCCGGCCCTAACTCTAAGGAGAGAGAGCTTTTTCTCTCTCTCATTTAATACACCTCTTTCTCTCTCTCTCACTATTCTTATTTTCTACCACACCAACAACTACAACAACAAAGACAACAGCAGCATCTCCAACTCCACACACCCCACCACACAACTTCCCGACCACCCTTCCTCCTCCTGGCTCGGCCATCCTCGCCGTCGGCCACCGCCGATCTCCTCTACTTCCTCTTCCTTTCTCCTCCTTCCATGGAGCCATCACCACCACCATCATCATTTTTCTGCCACCACCTCCAACACCAAACCGCCGCCACCACTAGAGCCATCACCACCACCTTCTCCCGCCGTCACCGTACACAGCGCGCCGCCGCGCGTGCGACAGTAGCGCACAGCACAGCAGTAGCCAGTCGGCCGCGCGCGCGTGCAGGCGCCACCGCCGCCTTGGCCGGCGGGGACGACCCCTCCATGCCGAGCGCACCCTATGCCGCCTTCCCCTGGCGGCCAACGTCCTCCGGGATGCGCCGTCGAGGCGATTCGTGCGTTTTGAACGACGTTCCGTCGTGACGAGCTCGGAAACGACGCTGAAATCGTGCCCCGTCGCAGCGACTTCGCGCACATTTTCCTGGAGATCCGACCGTTGGATCGGCGATTTCTTTGTTCCATCGCAATCTTGGTATATCCACCTTCGCTCATGTCAATTTTCGTCCGTTAATTTTATCGTTTGATACATAAAACCGGCCACCAAGTTGACCGTTTAAATTGTATTAAATTTGAACAGTTTTGCGGGGCCAATTTCGTCAGCTTGTATCTCCTCCATCGCAGCTCCGTTTGGCATGCTACCAGTTCCTGTGTGAAGCTGGTATAACCCTCTTGCTACCCCTTCAGTTTCGTTTCATAGTGAGCTTGTTTGATTGGTTGAATTGGACGCCAAAGTTGGCCGTCCGAATTCGTAATTTCTAACTTGTAAAATTCCATTTTTGAACACGGGACTCCAGATTTCATTTTTGACACCACCATTAGACTTGTGGCGTCGTTCTGGCATGTTTTCATATAAAATTTGTTAGATTTGGAGAACGTGGGCCCGGGCACGTTTTTCGGTGCAAAGCGGGTCCCACTTTCTGGGTCAACGGGACTTTTTGACGCCGGCTCATCGGAATCCAATTCCGGATATACCGTTGAGTTCGTATCGTCATTCTGGACTCCTTGACATACTTGGTTTTGGTGGACATTGGGTCTGGCACGCATTTCGGTGCAAGTCGGATACCAATATCCGGGCCAACGGGTCATTTTGAGATCGGCTAATCAGAATCCAATTCCGGAGATACCGTTGAGTTCGTTTCATCATTCTGGACTCGTTGACAGGTAGTTTGCTGAGTTTTGAGAAATTTGGCTCCGGGACGCATTTTTGTGCAAACCGGAATTCTAAGTTCTGGTCAACGGGCCAAATGGAGATCGGGTCAATGGAATCCAATTCTGGAGATACCGTTGGGTTCGTATCGACATTCTGGTTTCATGGACATATAATTTGTTATATTTTATTGACTTATTTTCTTGCATATTTTTCGGTGCAAAACGGCTCCGACATGGACACTATTTTGACCCAAAATTACCTTTTTGCCCTTGTGTCTAAATTGGACCGTTGGGTAGGCTATCCTAGCTAATTTGACCATTCTGGACACGTTGGCGATGTTCATTTCATCGTCCGACAATATTTGTTGATAATTTCTCTGAGTTTAACCTTTTTATAATTAATTAATAATTAATTCATATAATGTTCGTATTTCGGGATTAGTACAACGAAACTGAGATCAGTCAATTCCAGTGATCTCACATCGCTGAAATTGACAAGTTGGATACGTGGATGACTATAATAAGTTTATCAACCTTACCGATAATCTTCTTATTTCGATTTGCGTGTCGTAAGTTTCGACGTACAAATAACGAAGTACACTTTATATTAGACTAGAATTGACCCTGTTTGACCAGAGTTAACCAGTTGACCCAAAGTCAACTATAAGTCAACACTTGACCTAGTTTGACTAGATTATTGACCGGAGTCGACCTAGAGTTGTTTTGACATAGAAGAACCTAGAATAATGTAGATTGATTATAGCGATTCATTTATTACAACTTGAACACCTTGTAACCTGTGTTGCTTTAAATAGGACTCTGTGGCTTCAGTGGGACCCCCCTATACTTATCAGCTGTTCAGGTTATCGAGGTGAGTACATTCTCTGATCATTTCATATCCTGCTTAGAATTATTTCCTGCAGTAGATTACTTTACTTGTACTGTCACGTTGGTCACACGGATTGGTACTATATGGATCCTTTCTTGAGATGTTATCCTTAAGGAGCATCGGGTACTCTATGTTCTGTACGTTTCACTTTCATAGCGTATCATATGCTTCTTGGTTCTTTGATCACTTACGACATATACCCTCATGATTGTAGAGTCTTCCTGGAATCTTACACTGTTGGGTTACCCCCAGAATCCCCATTTTTATGGGACTTACACTGTTGGGTTACCCCCAGAATCCCCATTTTTATGGGACTTACACTGTTGGGTTACACCCAGAATCTCCATTTTTATGGGACT
Source organism: Iris pallida (assembly GCA_029216955.1). Classification (NCBI taxonomy): domain Eukaryota; kingdom Viridiplantae; phylum Streptophyta; class Magnoliopsida; order Asparagales; family Iridaceae; genus Iris; species Iris pallida. The sequence continues at coordinate 147,860 of JANAVB010035058.1, forward strand.
TACACTGTCCCCATTTTTATGGGACTACTATGTATCACCTTCGGGGTCTACCACCCTTCGGGGGCTTATCACCTTCGGGGTCTATCACCTTCGGGGTCTGTTACATATCATCATATAACATAACCTGGCTGGATCCTTGCGTATTGATCGGGGGTACGGGGGAGTATTACATGTTCATATTGTACTCTGACTCACTAGTCACTGCTAGTTCCCTATGTATAGTAGATATTTCTATTACAGTTCTCTCTCTGTTTACATACTGCACTTCCTTCAGTACTTGTATCTTACTTTACTGCATATTTTTACTTTCTAACCGCTATGATATGTTGAGATGTACTGTACTCGCTCCAGTCCTGACTGGATCTGTTGATAAATTTTACAGATAGCTTGGAGGCTGCCTGCTAGCCTAGAGGAGACACAGTAGAGGTTGTTTAGATAGTTATTTTATTTTGTTTGGAGTTGTATTTTACTTTGTGGATTACTGTATTGAGTTTTGAGATGTATTTATTGGTTTATGTATCTTAGACACTTAGACTTCTATCTCCTGTATCTCTTTTGGATTTCATGTTTTATCTATCTTTATCATGCTCTACCTTAGATGTGGTTGGGACTGTATCTGCTATGTCACCCCCATTCGGGGAGTATAAACTGTTTAGTCTTATACTGCTATATGCATTGAGACCTAGGACAGCGTTCTACCGTCGACACTGCGGCGTAGGCTGGGCGTTGTTACGTTCTCGTGCCCTAACTCTAGGGCGCGGGTCATGACACGTTTTTAATGGTGGCCCATGCAGGTCGAGACTAAAAGTGTAGTGGTATTCGAACTAGAGTAGCACTACAGCCTGCAGTAGGATTAGGATATATTTTTTGAAGGTACTCAATCACAGATAGGAACCCTTGAGAGATTTCTGGGACGACCCTGGAGAATCTTATTTAACTTCGATTTGAAAACTCTTTTCCATGATTTGTTTTATCTTTATTTTCTGTTATTAAATTTGATTTTTATAGATTATTGTTGAATTCGAGTTTGTAATTATTGATTTTGATGGATGTTTGTCGAATTTGAATTTTGATGATAGCTATTGCATCTAAGTTTGTATTTTGATGGATTTTTGTTCATTTTTGAATTTTGATGTTCGTTGATAATTTGATTTGATTTTTGGGTATTCATTGTTGATTTAATTTAATTTTTGGCAAGATAAAATTATATGGGCTAGGTCATCTAAGTTATGAAAATCTAGTCTTCTATAGTCACATTAGCCAGAAGGGTGAGGACATACAGTCTGACTCTGGATATATTTCTCGGGTGTGGGAATTTAAGGTTTTCGCAGCCAAGCATGCGGCACCGCGAAAATGTTAAATACCATGATTCTAGATATATGTGCATAAGTCGAGGGCTCTGTGATTATCGTAGCCTTGCTTACTAGTATGACGAAGATTTAGAGTACCATAATTTTGGATAGACGCATATGATTATCAGATTGTACCTTAAATGTTTTCAAACATGTTTTCTCTACTTTGTTTCAGTCTTTCAAAAAAAAAGAGAAAAGAATTATTATTTGTTTGTTTTGTCTAGTTTTTTATTATTTAACTCATGAGTAAGTTTAGTTGGTTTTATAAACCTTGTGAAATTTCTTGCTATAAGTTTTTCATAATACAATGAATCGATAATTTTGCTAGACTTTATCTTGAAATTGATATTTTAACTCTGGATTTCGAAACGGTTTCTTCTTTAAACAGATAAGCAGAATAGATTCTATTATCATTCTCTTCCTGCCAATATTTTATTCCCATCAATCTTTGTCTTATATAGCTATCATGATTACATCAATTCCCTGTCTCGTATATAATTCTGTCAGCTATACCTTGAAAACTCTGGGATCTTCATATAACTTTATCTAAGAAATGTACAGGAAGTGACGTAAATCATCTAGTGCAGAAATGACGTGATTGGTTATCATATGATAATTTAGTAGGAATCAAAATATTAGATGTCAAATGTGAAAAAAAAAATTGAGATAGAGATGTGGTAAAGGCTTAGAATGGAATTGAGTGATAAGTGTTATCAATTTAGAAACAATTGCAGAAAACTTGGTTATGAGTAATTCATAGATGTGTTTCAAAAAAAACTGATAATGATAGTCGGTGTTTGCCATTAAAATTGTTTGATTGAAAATTTTAATACAAATAGAACAGTATTACAATGTAGGACTTAGACGTAGTCCTAGGAGTACACTTTTGTTTAAGCTGGGTCCTTAGTGCCAATGGAGCGAGTGGTAATGCGTTGACTCCGTTGACCGGCTGACGACGGTTATCGGTTCTCTGAAGGCGTGGATTGCTCTGGGTGCTGGAGCTTGCTGAGAGGAGGAAGACGTTAAGTGTCTGTATCTGCCTCTCTTGTATGTTCTTTGTGGATTCTCTCTGTTGTCCGTATGTGTGAGAAGGAAATGATCCCTCTATTTATAGCTGGGCAGGTTGGCTGCTCATGCGCGCATATGTAGGATGCGCCGATGTGTGGGGACGCCACGTGGAAGTTGCTGATGGGGGCGCACGGATGATACGCCCTGATTGGGAGGTTGAACTCTTCATACTGCTGTTGTGAGCCGGCACATAGCAGAGGAGAAGATCTTTCTGTTGCTGAAATCTTGGACGAGTTGAGTCAAAGGACACGTGTCATCGACCCATGGCTCGAAGATCTCGAATTTGGGGGGGCAGTGATCTGGTGAGCTGCGCCTTGATTGGGCGCAGGAGGAGGTTGCGGCTCATAACCTTTAAGAGTTACAAACAATTTAGGGCGCATGGCTTTTGAGGCGCATGTAGGTGACCTTCCTTCTGTCTTTCGGGATCAGAGATCAGTCCGGGGCGCATGGCTTTTGAGGCGCATGCAAAGCTTCAACTGGAGACTCTTCTTCTGTCTTTAGGGATCAGTGAAGGGTCTGAGGCGCATGGCTTTTGAGGCGCATGCTGGTTTGGACGCATGGCCGTAGAGGCGCATGCGGATGGCCACGTGGCAGTAGCCGTCAGAGTCATGATGATGCTGACGTTGCCGACGCTTCGTTCTCTGAAAAAGCTGTCAACTGTTCAGACTTTGGGAAGCGTGCTGTCAACTCTGGTGTCAGTTCAGCATTTAATGTTTGTGATGTTCGATGGACAGCTGAGTGGGCACATTGGTTGGTGTTCCACTCGACATGGAGATGTGAGGGGGGGCGCATCCTCTGTGATACGCCGGGTTCTGTAGGGCACGTCTGTGTGATGCGCCTGATGCTGGAGGGTGCGTCCATGTGATGCGCTGTTTGGCTGGCGCATCCAACATGTCTTTTAATGATGCGGCTGTCTCGCTCCTCGAGTTCTATAAATAGCCGTTTGGCTGAATTCGAGGCGTCCGGTTCATCCATTTAATGCAAATTCATTGCACAGAATTCGGAGAGTCATCCACTTGGCGCGTGGGTTTGATTTGCCCGGTCTATAAATAGTAGCATGGAGAGAAGGTTTGCTCCTCATTCCCTCACGTACTTCCAACATGAACTTGGATATGTGGGTGCATTCTGTTGACAAAGTGCTCCCGAGGGTGAAGATGAGACATCGTGTTGTCTTCGATGCTCTTGAAGGTGACTGTTACATCCAAGAGACGGAGTCGAGGGCTTCTGAGGCAGGCGGAAGGTGCCTGTTGCATCCAAAGATAAGGATGTTCGGGCCTCGTCTCCGTTATTTCGGAAGAGCCGTAGATCGGAATGGCGGTGCTAGGCTCTCTCTTCCTTCAAAGTGGGTGCCGCCCACTTTGATTGTGTTGAAAGCTCCTTGTGCCATGATTTCGATCACGGTCTTCCTTGGTCTTTGGAGGCTTTTTCGAAGCCTCCCCTGGCCACAGCATTTGCGGTGCTCTTCTCTCCCTTGGTTCCAGCCAGAGGGTTAAATGCTTTGCTTGGCGAAGCACTTATCAGGCGAGCCTGGCTGGAAGAGCGGCACATAACTGGGCTCTGCTCGGCCAGGTGAGCCTGGTTGGAAGAGTTGTACATAACTGAGCTGCTGAAGGGATGCACATAACTGAGCTAGATGCACATAACTGAGCTGCTGAAGAGATGGTAGGATGCGCCTGGCTGGAGGCGCATGACATCTGCTGCGCCTGGCTGACAGCGCATGATGACTGCTACGCCTATCGGAAGGCGCATGGTGGTTGCTGCGCCTATCTGGAAGGCGCATGGTGGTTGCTGGATGTAGATCTAGGATCCTTCCTTTGAAGAAATTCTCCTTTGTACCATCTTTTCTAGACATGTAATAGACTTTTATATATAAAATAAAAAGTCCTTCTTCGAATGTCTATGGCTTATTCGATTAGCTGTCTGAGTTCTGGCGCATATAATGCCTGGCGCATGGGCTTTCTGGTTGTGAAATTCCATGCTTCTACAAGACCCCCTTCAAAGTTTTCAAAACTTTTGAATAAGTTTTGGAATACTTTGAATAAGAAGCATGGAGGTCAGGATGCATGATTTTTGGGCGCATTCTTGTTCGGTCGCATGCTCCTTTCAGTTGATGATGATGACGCCTTGGTAACCCAAAAGATTAATGATGATCTTTTGGTTGTATTTGTTGTTATCTCCTCACGGAACCCGAAGCGACGGCTGAGATTACACGTCATCGGTTCACGCGTGCGACCAAGCCCTATAAATAGGTAAGGGTTGGAGAGAGAGAGAGTTCATCTGCTCTGTGCCTTTGCTTTCTTTAGAGTTTTTTCTTCAAAACCCTAACTTTTTCTTCTTTGAGAGAATGGCTCCCAAGACTCCTCGCGGCGGTGCCGGCAAGGGGAAGGAGAAAGCGAAGGAGCCTGCGGAAGTTGTAACGGCTGACGTTCCCCGACGGCCTGTCGAAGTTCGGCCAGAGGTGGTCGGTAAGTCTCGTTTTTTCGTACACCAATGCACATAGACCTTGGGTCTTTAATGATGTGCCGCGGTCTTTGTTCGCCGACGCGCATGGGTTTAGGCCCTAATGATGCGCCGAGGCTGCTGACACGCATGGGCTAAAACCCTGATGATGCGCCGAGGCTGCTGACGCGCATGGGCTTAAACCCTGATGATACGCCGAAGCTCTTCTTGTTGCTTCTAACATTTTTCTGATCTTTGCTAGTGTCGGTAGCAATCCCGCCTTTGAATGAAGTGTTCTTGGAGGCTGTCTTCAACCAGATGGGAGTAGAGTATGATGAGGAAGTGATAAACCCCGCTCAAGAGGTTCTTATGCTGGACCAGCCTCCCGAGAGAATGACCCAAATCCGTGAACAACAGTATGGGTTCCTCAAACGGATGATGGAACGTGGTGTTTTAAAATCTTCCACATCTGATAAATTGACCTTCTTGAAGCCTGAGTTCCTATTCGGAGACCGTCTCACTTCTACTGATGCGACGGTGTTGAAGGTCAAGGAGGACTGGTTCTTTACAGCGAATGGGGTGCATATGACTGTCAAGCAACTTGAACGTCAATGGCCTTTGACATCCTTCTGTCGCCTTGTTTCCCAGAGGAAGATGTCTTGGGATCTTACCCCTTCTCAGGGGGGAGCGGTGACTGGCGTTATCCAAATTGATTCTACTTTCGATCGAAGGGATACTTTGACCGCCACACGGTCTGGGTCTTCTTTCACCTGGTGGACTCTACGCCCCGGGAGCCTCTACAGTGACGTACCCATTGATACATTTGCTTATAGTGCTTTGACTTTTACACATCGTATGCTTTTGATGGAACGCTCATACCCGAAAGGAGATTTTCGGGTAGAGGGTTGGTGCCATTACGTTTCCAAGTGGGATAAACTGACACTCTGGATCTTGTCACGGTTTCGGACCGAGCTTCGAGAAATTGGGTTGACTGCCGCGATCCGTGCTACCCAGGCGGGTGTTGATCTCAACAGGCACATGTTCCTCGCACTACTGGAGATGTTTGATGTCCATACCGGGACCTTTTTTACTCCGGTGGGGGAATTAGGGTTCGCACTTCATGAGATGTATGAGGTGTCAAAACTCCCCTGGGGGTCGGAACCCTATGAAGAGTACTTTCCCACCAACGAGGAACTTCAAGTCCTAGGGGACAGGGCTGAGGAGATGACGGCCGTCTTCAAGGAAGTGGCGAGTCATCATTACTATATGCAGAGACGGGATAGGAACGGGACGCAGCCTCATGTGACCGCTTGGAGAGATTATGTCTTTAGACAAGACAATGAGAATCCCTCACAATTTTCCACTCCACCGGCGCTCTCTCGTAGCGAAGTATTGTCCAAAATGAGCAGGTTAGGGGAGAAAAATCCCCGAGGAAGTGAGGACCAGCAGTCAGATGCACGCTCCTACAGCTGCTTCTGGCATCTTGCTTATCGGATGTCACCCAAGGCGGTGTTGGCGTCCTACCTGATGATATGGCTCCGGGATTGCGTGTTCGCGGGCGGATCCGGTGCCGTAGAGAGGGTAACCCAAAACTTAATCCTGCCAGCCGTGAAGCTGGTCTTCGGCCGACGTTTGGCTCTTCTTCCCGCAATGGTATGTAACCTGCAGCGAGGTTTGAGAGAGTTTGCTGGAAATGTGATTCATGACAGAGGCCGAAACAATAACTTCCCGTGCGTCGAACTGCCGTTTCACTATTTGATAGGATGGCTGATTTTGCATCATCCCAGTGTGATGAGTCCCGGTCCGGAGGAGGTCCATGTCGAAGGAGATGCCTTCATTCGCCGCTTCTATAAGAGGAAGTGGTCTTACACTGGCGTCCCCGTTTTCAGGAGAGTCTTGTCCTACCTTCAGGGGTGGGAGATTGTCAAGGTTGGCCCGATCTTCAAAGATTTCGAGGCCGACCAAGATTTGGTTGACTCTGGCGAAGATGCGGTCACTCTGCTGAAATGGAGTTTTCGTTGGTTGCAGAGTATCCGGCCTTCTCACCTGGTCTACCGCAACCAGAATAGGTGTTATCTGGAACCTTATCTGCCAAGCCGATTTGCTCGTCAGTTTGGCTATACCCAGTTAATGTTGCGGAATCCCAGTAGTAGTTTAGGCTTCATCGGGAGTTTGTTGGATGGAGCCCGGGGCTGGCAATATTATAACGCTGGATGCACTAGCGTTAAGTTCACCACGCCAGTTCGCAATCCTCGACCGCCGATCCTATATCCGGCCGCCAAGCTGTATTGTACTATGACTGCTATGTCTCCTGGTTACGACAGGGAGACTAGTTTCATTATTGGAACCTAGCTGGAGGCGACAGCGAATATGTTGATGGCAGCCCGATCATATCGTCCACCAGAGTTGGAGGGGTATCGGGCTGTTGCTGCAGTACCAGTGGGAGACCCATCTGTCGGGAAAAGGCGTGCTGACACAGAAGCTGGTTCTTCTGTACCGAAAAGGTCGAGACGGGCGCCGACTCCGAAGGTTACCGAAGTGCCACCTATAATGCCAGCAGGATCAATCCCTGTTGAAGTAAGGAATATTTCATAATTCCAATTTTTTTGTCATTGTGGCGACTTATGCTCTTCTTCTTGTAGGGGTTGAAGAAGAAGTCCCGTGTTTCGAAATTGGGCACTAGTAAACCGAAGGAGGTGGCAGGCTCTTCTGATGAGCGCATTCCTCCGATGCTAATGTCTCCCGTGGAGGAAGGTCCCGAAGATGTTCCTGCGGAGGTTTTAATATCTCCCGATTTTGAGGTCGCAACAACTTCTGGGAGAGCACCGTCTGCCGTGGAGGCCTTGGATGCTGAGGGTCCTGCGGACTCGATGTATCCTGATGATGAAGTGGACTGGAGTTCATCGCCTTCCGATGACGTTCCTCCGGTCATGCAAGAATCTGCTGCAGGGACAGCAGATTTGGTTGAGATAGAGGAGAGGGTTGAATCCCCTCTTTATCATGATGATGGGAGGTCGGTTGCATCATTGCTGAGTCCTACCCCGGCTTCAACCGCGGAAGTTGAGGCGGCTACCACTCAGGAGGTAGCGACAGATTCTGTCCCTGTTGAGGGACTCGATGATGAGACCCGTCTGCCAGTCAAGCCCGTTGCGACGAGTCAAGAGACAAGTGATAATCTCCCTATTCTGCCAAGGGAGGTATCAACTGTTGATAGGATGTTGGGGGTAGAAGAGGTGGCTGTTGACGTCGGAGGTTCTTCCGGGCTTGAGAAGGGTAAGGGTGTAGAACCCTTTGTAGCTCCTTCTACTTGGGGGACCATCTCGACGCCTGTGCCGGCTCCTTCTGTTGATTCGGCTCCTCGGGCTAGAAGTCCAGCCCCGGTTGATGAAGAGCCCATTGATGCCGAGGTTCAAGCCTCGCTGATTGAGATTGGCGGATCTTCTTCCGGTCCGCGAACTGTAGTAGCTCCTCCAACTCCCGCGATGACGCCGCAGGTCCTGGCGGATGCAGACGAGTATGTGAAATTCCTCGTCGAGGGGGTGTACAAAATATTACAGAAGGGTGTATCTGCTATGATGGATGCCAATGGGAGTTTTGTGACGGCAAAAGCTCTGGCAATGCCCTGCATCGAGCTGATTCGTATTCACCAAGGCCACGACCACATGGCCGAAATTCTGGAGGCTTCGGTGATTGAGCTGGATGAGCGGCTCGCGGAACTTCAACGCATCCAGCGAAACGACCTTTCTGTCCTGATAGAGGCGGAGAAGGGGAAGCTGATCGCCGAGATCGAATCTTCACACCAGGCCATCGTGGACGTTTGGGAGCGCGAGGTGGCTGAGACTGAGGCTGCGGTAGAGCAGTTGTCTCAGTCCATGAAGACGATGGTGGAAACTCGAGCTGTATTGGAAGCTAATATCGCGGATATCGACACCCAGATGCGCCGCCTTGAAGACCAACGGGCCCGACTCCAGTTAGAGGTCGAGCGTGTCCGGGCTGAACATGCAGCATTTAAGAAGGATGAGGCGACCTTTACTCAGCGGACTCTGGCCTTGGCGTAGCAACGACAACAGCTTGATGAGAAGCATGCAAGTGATACTTCCGCTGGGGCCATTGAATTGATGCACCGAGAAGCAGAGCGACAAGTCCTGGCGACGGTGGAGGCCCGTGCAGTCGACTTAAAGCTTCGAGTCAGGGAGCTCTCAGCCCATCCTGGGGAGATTCAGGGACAATAGTTTTTCCCTTTTTCTTTTGTGTTCTTTTGCAACCCTTACTGGGGGGAATGATGTAGTTTCTTGTACTCCTTTTTCAGAAGAATAAAGAAGTCTACAACTTTTTTTTGTGATGTGTTCATCTTTTGTTGTTATGAACTTGATGATTTATGTGGACCTATTATCTTTTGCGCACCTTGGTTTTCAGGTACAGATAATAAGTTTGAAGGAACCATTATGTTTGCTCAGAGGTAATGTGGACATGGCAATCACTGGGTTCGAAATAATAGAATCTCCCTACTCAGAGGTATTATGGACGTGGTAGGAATGATCTTGGGGGATACGCTGAACAACTCAGAGGTTATATGGACGTGGAAGTTCTGCGATCAATGTACAATAACGCAGGGGTTGTTTGTACAAGATGTTTACTCAGAGGTAATGTGGACGTGGTAAACATGAAGGGTAGCGTAGGCTTACGAAGTGTAAGATTCTGCTTTGTAGGGTGTAGAGAGACAACTCAGAGGTAATATGGACGTGGTTATCTTTCTACTGGAAGATGCCACGGAACAGCTGGGTTCCGGAGGCATATGAGTTTGTGAAAAGAGGTTATTTGAGGAAGTACATGTCTGGAGGATGTCAAGAATAGTACTTCTTTAGGAACTTGCCATTGATGGGCATCATGAACAAGTCCCCATTGGGTTTGGCGAGGCGGTAAGTACCGTTTGAGTATACCGTCTCTATGATGAAAGGTCCTTCCCACTTGGGCTCGAACTTTCCTGGTGTCTTGTGGGTCAACACCATTGGTCTTCTGACTGCTAAAACCAGGTCGCCAACTTGGAAGGTCCTCTTTTTGACCTTTTTGTTGAAAGCCTGTGATATACGGGCTTGGTAGAGCTCGATGCGTTGTTGAGCTAAGAGACGTTTTTCGTCAAGTGCCTCCAGTTTCCGCAGACGACGACGTTGATTGTCCTCTTCTGTGAGATCATTTGTGATTGCCACGCGGAGCGAAGGTATCTGTATCTCGAGAGGCAGTACTGCTTCGCTCTCGTAGACCAGGGAGAATAGAGTGTTGCCTGTTAGGGTCCGTACCGTTGTGCGGTAGGCCCAAAGGCATTCGCCAAGCTTTTCGTCCCAGTCGCGTTTGTTGGATGACACGACCTTTTTGAGCAGCCTAACGATAGTCTTGTTGAATGCCTCAGCTAATCCGTTTGCTGCCGGATTGTAGGCGGTTGAGGCCACGTTCTAATGCAATTCTTGTCACAGAACCTGCTGAAAATGTGGCTGATAAACTGAGGACCATTGTCATGGATGATCCGCAGGGGTACTCCGAAACGGTATATAACATGGTGTTTGATAAGGCTGACCACCCTGGAGCTTTTTACTTCTGCTAGTGGAACTGCTTCCGCCCATTTAGAGAAGTAGTCGGTGATGGCCAGGATGAAACGGTGTCCTCTCGATGACGGAGGGGTGATTGGCCCTACAATGTCCATGCCCCAGGCTTCGAAGGGCCAGGAGGCGACTGTAGGATGTAGCGGCTCCGATGGTGTATGTATGAAGTCCGCATGAAGTTGGCACGCGTGGCACTTCTTGGCATATTCGACAGCATCGGCAACCATGGTTGGCCAGTAGTAGCCCATACGTCGCAGTCGATCTTGCAACTTAGGACCGGGTTAATGAGCTCCACAAGTTCCGTCATGAGCTTCTTGAAGAGCTTCGGCTGCTTCTTCGTTGGACAGGCATCGAAGGAGGAGCCCATCGAAGGAGCGTCGGTATAGCATTTTGGTAGCCGTATCGTAGTAGAATCGAAAAGAGCGTCTCCTGACTGAGACGGCTTCCTTCGGGTCCTCTGGAAGGATTCCGTAGATAGCGAAGTCGATGAACGGGAACCTCCAGTCTCGGACATTAACCCCAGTGTTTGTCGGCATGGCGTGAGCCACCTGCAAGCAAAGGTTGTTTCTGGGACAAATCAGATCTCGTCCTGTTACCGTGATATAGTGTTGAGTCCCAAAGGGCGCTGCTAATGAGGCTGCGAGGCCGGCCAGAGCATCGACCTCCAAGTTTTGTAAACGGGGGACATGTTCGATGAAGAACCCGGTGAAGGTTGAAATGATGTTCAACGCGACTTCATGATAAGGGATTAAATCTTCATGGCGAACTTCGTATTGTCCCCGAACCTAGTTTACGACGAGTTTTGAGTCACCGTAAGCTTCCAGATGCAACCCCCAGCTGTTGTGCGAGCTGGAGTCCCATGACGAGTGCGTTGTACTCAGTAACGTTGTTGGAGCACGGTTTCGAAAGAGAGGATGCACATTGGATGACCAGCTGATCGGGGGAGACTAAGACTACCCCCACTCCTGCGATGATTTGGCCTTTGGGGCCTGTTCTCGAAGCGCCGTCGAAGAACATCCGCCAAAACGGAACTTCCTTCGGTGACGTTGGATTCTTGGACCTCATCCGGGATATCTTTATAGAGTTTTGAGGATTCTGCGATGGGGTGTGCAGCTAAAAAGTCAGCCAGAGCTTGACCCTTAACAGCTTTTTGGGGCACAAACACCATGTTGTACGGTGTTAGCAAGATCGCCCATGTAGCCAGTCGGGAGTTCAGGGATCCTGGCTTCGTCATGATGACTCTGAGCAGGTTGACTCGGGAAATGACATGAATTGTCTGACCCGAGACATAATGACGAGTCTTCTGGATGGCAAACACCAAAGCCAAGCACTCCTTTTCGACGGGGTTGTACCGGTGTTCGGCCCCGATGAGTGTTCGACTGAGGTAGTAGATTGCTTGCTCGTAGCCTGTATCACTGTTTTGAGCCAGCAGAGCACCAAGAGAATGATCCATGGCGCGGACGTAGAGGAGAAATGGTTTGCCGATGACGGGCGCTACCAGGACTGGTGGGCTCGTTAAGTAGGTTTTGATGTTGTCAAAAGCCTTCTGGCACTCTTCTGTCCAGACATAAGAGACTCCCTTCTTCATGAGCTGAGTGAAGGGTTGACACTTACCGGAAAGGTTTGCTATGAACCTCCGAATATATGCCAGATGTCCCTGTAGGCCTCGAAGTTCTCGAAGGTTCTTCGGAGGGTCCATGTTGAGGATGGCTTTGGTCTTCTCAGGATCAACATGAATGCCTTTCGCTGTGATGACGAAGCCCAAGAATTTGCTGCTAGAAACCCCCAGAAAGGATTTAGCGGGGTTCATTTTGAGTTGATGCGCCCGCATGAGATCGAAGACCGTCTTCAGGTCCTGTAGGTGATCTCTTTTGAGGCGGCTCTTGACTGCGATGTCGTCAACATAGCATTCGACTGTCTTGCGAAGATGTTGAGGGAAGATGGTGCTCATAGCTCGCTGGTATATCGCACCGGCGTTCTTCAAGCCGAAGGGCATTACTGTGTAGCAGAAAACACCCCTTGGAGTCCTGAATGACGTGTGTTTTGCGTCATCGGGGAACATCTTGACTTGATTGTAGCCTGAATACCCGTCCATGAAGGACATGCGCTCAAAGCCACATGTGTTGTCGATCATCACATCAGTGATTGGAAGCGGGAATTCGTCCTTCGGGCAAACAGAGTTGAGGTCCCTGAAGTCGATACAGACTCGTATCTTCCCGTTCTTCTTGGTGACGGAAACGATGTTGGCTACCCAATCCGGGTGTTGTTCCTCACAGATGAAACTGCTAGTCAAAAGTTTGTCAACCTCCTGATCGATGGCATTCATGATGTCCGGACGGAAGCGTCGCTGCTGTTGTTTGATAGGTTTAGCATCAGGTAAGATGTTCAACCTATGCATTACGATCTGCGGATCGAGTCTCGGCATGTCTTCATAGCTCCAGGCGAAGACGTCGATATACTCTTTAGCCAGTTGGATTAAAGATTCTCGATCTTCTCCTTCCAGGCTTTTACTGATGAAGATGGGTTTGGAAGAAGACTCCTCCCCGAGGTCGATCTGCTCGACTTCGTCTTCGGTAGGAGGTTCACGAAGCTCAAAACGAGATTCCCATTGTTCCCCTAGGCGTTGGGCCCAGGGTTCTTCTTCGAAGGGTTCTGGCGCTTGGTCTTTGCCTTCACCTTTTTGAGGTTGTGCTGACGTCATGTTAGCTGACAGCACTTTCATGAAGACAGATCCGATACTGGTATCGGAATCCCAAGTCGATGCTTCGGACGAATGGGAATGTTCTATGTCTTCTGCATCTGAACTCTCTGGGGTTGATGGCGGCGTGACATAGCCTAACCCTCGTCCAGTCCGATTATAATAGTCCTGTGGCTTTCCATTGGGCATCGAAAGCCGGACAGGGAGATGCCGACCCTTGCCGTAGTTTAAGCCTTTGTTGCTTTTCAGGTCGTAGCCCATCTTTTGGATGATGTGCTTAGCCACATCCGTGTACCGATAGACTTGTACTCTGCCGGTATCAGGTTCGGGCTCGATTGACGGGAGGTCCCGACGACGCTCGATTTTGCCTGAGATGATGGTGCCTTGGTCTCGGCCCCGTGGAGGGACTATGAAGACTCCTTGAGATGGGACTATTTGATTATGGTGGACGGTCGTTATTTGTGTTTGCAACGACCGTAGAGCATTGTCTAATGTATACATGGCATTCCAGTGTGGAAGACAAGAATAATTAAAAGACACTCTATTATTGATAAAATACGAGATCTTATCCCGTGGGATTACATTGTCAAAGGAGGGTGCCTCTACGTCAGCCGAGATATAATCACCAAGCTCCTCGTCTGTAAGAACTGGGGGCGGACTAGGAGAGTCTAACACAGCTTTGGGGTCTGAGAGGGTTATATGAGCCTTCTCTGACACCTTGGATGACTGCGGCGGCTTGCCCTTGAGACGCACCTTGAGAGGTGCCTCGGTTGCGCCTCCGGTGAGTGGTACCTTCCCTTGTAATTTTGCCACCAGGGGAGCCGATGTTTGAGGTGGCTTTCCTTTGAGGCGTATCTTCAGGGGTGCTTCGCGAGCCGGCGCTTTTCCTGATAGCTTGATGCTCATTGGAGGCGCCTTCTGGGGTGGTTTCCCCTTCAGACGGATTTTCAAGGGGGCGTCGGGAGTCGTCTCAGGCTCCATGTCCGGCTCTGTTGCCGTCTCTGCCTCATCATCAGCGTCGTTGGCTTCCTCCTCGTCAATGGGCTTGTACAAGTCAGAATCGGTGAAGTAGGCTTCAATCCCTTTGAAAGGATCGATGTCTGCAAACTCCGTCCGGATGACGCCATTGGTGGATACATACTTCATGCACTGGTGGAGCGTGGAGGGTACCACCATGTACTCATGCAGCCATGGTCGACCGAGCAGGATGTTGTAGTTGACTTCGGCATCTACCACATAACAAGTCACCTCAGTTTTGAGGCTGCCAATGTGACACTTCAGTCGGATCTTGCCCAATGGCTCGCTCTTGCTAGCATTGAAGCCACTGATGGTTGTATTGGAGGGCGCCAGCCGGTACATCGGGATCCCCAGCTTAGATAGCAGCGCCTTCGGAATGATGCTTAGGGAAGACCCAGGATCGATCTGAATCCGGCTCACCTTGACCGAGCCAATGTACCCTGTATAATACAGCGGTCGGTTATGTCGGTGATGCTTGAGCAGCATGTCTTGTTGGGTGAAAGTTACGTTTGGGATAACTTCATCCGCACAATGACAGTGCGCACAAGTAGTTGGGAGGTCTTCAGGCTGCTTGACCTGACTGAGAAAGGATTCAGCGTCCTTCAGAGCTTCGCAGAGAGCTTCTCAGGAATCTTTAGAAAGACGCAGGAGCTCGAACAAAGACAGGCGCGCAGGTGTACTGGCTAATTGTGCCAGAATGTCGAAGTTGTGAGGCTTGGACAGCCCCGAAGCATTCTCCTTCCGTAGAGGTCTGTCAAAACGGGCCTCCACCTGCTTCTGCTTATTGGCTGCTGAGGGCTTAGATGGACCCTCCTCAGGGATGGTGCTAGGAGGCACCACCTCGGTGGCGGCTTTGCCGGACTGGGAGTTCTGTTGTGCACGTGTTTGCACTGGAAGTGCCTCTTCTGTTGAAGAAGAGACTATGCGACAAGACTTGATCTTCCTGCCTTTTGATTTGGAGGTAGGACATACCTCCGATTGAGTCACCTCGGAGACGAGGTCGGGGTGAACCCAGAGGACCTCTCCTCGAGATGTGGTGAGCGGGGTGAGTCCACTCACATTGTCACGAGTAGGTGGTAAGTTTACCACCTCCATTGTCGCCTTAGGGATGGGGACGACGCCATCTTGTGTGGTAGTCGGCGGCAAGGTGCCGAACTGAAGCGAAACCAGATTGGCCGACACCGTCTTCTCTTCATAGTCGACGGAGATTACATCCGCATTGATCATGCGCTGGATGTAATTCTTGAGGACGTAGCAGTCCTTGGTCGGGTGTCCGACAAACCGATGGTAGTGGCAGTACCTTGGGTTGTCCACTTTCCCAACTTCATCGGGCCGCTTTGGGTCCGGTAGCTTGATCTTGTCACCCTGCTTCAGTATCTCGAAAAGTTGCAGGGTGTCGTCATCATTGAATGAATAAACCTCCTTGGGTCTCGGTGCCAGTGGAGGCTTCTGAGTAGGCACAGATGCACCTTTTGAGGCATTAACAGTCAATGCCTGTTTCTCCTTTGCTTCTCGTCCGGCTGTTAGCTGCAGACTTTTTCCCCTTATCGTCAAAGGCGGGGAAGCTGACACCCAGAAGACGTGCATTGGCCGCCTTCTTTTCCGCAGCTTCAGCTTCGATGATCAGGGAGCTCCAGTCAGGAGGGGGAGTAGAGTTGAGCCAGAGCTTTACTGCAGGCAACATGTTTATGCTGCAAGCGGAGAGAAGCGCATGTTCTGGCATGCCTGGAGGTAGCCTGAAGCAAGCCTGTCGGAAGCGTTCGATGAATGCCCGAACCGTTTCCTTATCCTTCTGACGTATCTCTATGAGAGACGCCATCGTCATGTCCTTCCCGCCGTCGTAGAAGCGGTCGAGGAAGAGGCGCGTCAGGTCGTCGAAGGACGATATGGAATTGTCGGGGAGGCTGCAGTACCAGTCATACGCCACTCCTTTTAGGGCCCCGATAAAGATACTGGTGAGGAGCGCATCCTCCTTCGGAAGATGCCCTGTCTGTGACCGGAAGTACGTCAGGTACCGTCGCGGAGAGTCCTTCCCATCGTATGGGGTGAGTGTTTACGGTTTATACTTTGGGGGATAAACTACCTTGTTCCATTCGAGGGGATAAGGCTGGGGAATGCCCATCTTCTGGCGTTCCTCTTGCCTGTTCTTGGACTCGAAGCGCTCCTGCAGGTCTTTGATCATTTCGACCACATCCTCCGTAGAGCTAGGAGTCGGGGAAGGAGGTACCATCTGGATTGGAGCGTTTGAGGGTTCCGAGGTCCGAGGTGCTTCTGTATCCGAGGGTGCCCGTTGGAGGGGCATACTCGACTCTCCATTAGCTCCTGGGTCAGGACCAGTTGAAGGTGTCCTGATCAAGGCCGACCGCATCTCAAACACTGCTTGAGTCAGTGCTTGCATTGAGGCAGAAGGGTTTTGAGTCCCCCCTCCAATGAGTCTATGCGCTGGACTATGTCCTGTGACGGCGCATCAGACTCGACATCATCCCCAGCCATGTATACTGTCCTGACACGGCCAGGATGGTGGATTAGTTGAGGCTTCGCTTTCGGCCTCACTCTCATGCGGGGGAGTTACTTCTCCTGGCGTTTGGCCACCCCCAGCCGCATTCTGGAGTTCACCTTCAATAGGTGCATCTGCAAGGGTCTGCTTGCCCTCAGCTCCGTCTTGAAGGACCTCTTCGTTTCCAGAACTACCCCCGGCAGTGTCCTGGAGGACATCCTCATTTTGAGGGGCTTCAGGGAGAGTAATCTCGCCTTGATGATGAAGATCCGCCGCAGCTGTGCTTTGGACATCTTCGTCTTCGGAAGGAGGCTCAACAAGGGTCTGGCTACCCCCAGCTTCTTCCAAGGACTTCTTCCTCGACCGAGTGCCTTCAAACACCCCGAGGTCGAGACAGCTGCCTTGGTTTTCCTCGGCTGGCTTTTGGATGAAGACGAGGAATTGGCAGTCGCCTTCCGGATTGATGAGGAGTTGGAGACCACGTTGCATGAAGCGACCTTTGGCTCCTCTTCAGCTGACACCTTCGCCCCAAGGCGACGTCGGAGAGGTGTCGATGATTGTAGTCGTTGGAAGACCGACTGTCTTGGTGGAACTGCTGTCTTGCAACAGCAGTTGATGGTGACCACCGCACAAGTATGCCCCGTAAAAGGCGTCGTGCTTGTTGGTCGACTCTCCTGACCGGCGCTTGTGAGTGATCACGTTGCGCAGGTCGTTGGAGGAGAGTGGTGCCTTCACACCCCTTCAGACGTATGGCAAGGCCAAATGCCGGGGTGGTCAGGTGAGTGCTGCGCCCCCTGATCTAATACCAAGCAGGCATCACGATCAGTAGTGGGGGAACCACAACATTTGAAGTGACTTGAACGGACCTCAAACGCACAACCAGAGGAGGCGCGGGAGTTCAAGACCACTGAGTTTGCCTCTCTCGACTTGGTTGTGCACGCAGTAGATGCGCCCAAGCGAGATGAGGACTTTGAAGATTGACTCGTTGTTAGTGCAGAAGCACTTGAGTCAACCTTGTACAGCTTGCCATCGGCAGCGCGCGTGATGACGAGCGCGTGCCTCTGGCCGGCTGCTGGCATAGCACGTTTGTGGCGCATGGCCCGTGCCGCCTTAGATTTCTTCGTACCAGCCCGCTGGGGCGCATAGTACTCAGCATCCAAATTCTCCTCGCCATTACAGCGAGTGAGTCTATCAAAGACAGAGGCTTTTTGTGGCGCATCAGAGGTGATGCGCGGGGCATTGGCTGCGCCCCTGCTCCGTCGACGTATCTTCCTCGCCTGAGAGGGAGATGGCTGGAGAACGTGGTCGGCCGCACGCTTCCCCAATAGATGCGCTGCATCGGCGGGCGCACCTTGGTTGCTGAGAACGTCAGCAGGAAGGGAAGGCTGGATTGCTGCATCCCCTTCAGTGGTGGTGCCCGAGGCATCGACTTTGCGCACCCAGGCCGTGCGGATCTTCTTCGGCTTTGGTAGCCGCTTCGAAGGACTCGCACTTCGTTCAGAAATGAACTCCTCGTACGCCTGTTGATTGAGGCGCACGACCAGCGTCTTGTGGGAGGAGCCCACCTTCACGTCGTCGGCCTGTGACACGACTTTCTCGGAAGAGGAGAAAGAAGTCCCCAGCAGAGTCGCCAGCTTGTTTGTCATTAAAATTGTTTGATTGAAAATTTTAATACAAACAGAACAGTGTTACAATGTAGGACTTAGACGTAGTCCTAGGAGTACACTTTTGTTTAAGCTGGGTCCTTAGTGCCAATGGAGCGAGTGGTAATGCGTTGACTCCGTTGACCGGCTGACGACGGTTATCGGTTCTCTGAAGGCGTGGATTGCTCTGGGTGCTGGAGCTTGCTGAGAGGAGGAAGACGTTGCGTGTCTGTATCTGCCTCTCTTGTATGTTCGTTGTGGATTCTCTCTGTTGTCCGTATGTGTGAGAAGGAAATGATCCCTCTATTTATAGCTGGACAGGTTGGCTGCTCATGCGCGCATATGTAGGATGCGCCGGTGTGTGGGGATGCCACGTGGAAGTTGCTGATGGGGGCGCACGGATGATACGCCCTGATTGGGAGGTTGAACTCTTCATACTGCTGTTGTGAGCCGGCACATAGCAGAGGAGAAGATCTTTCTGTTGCTGAAATCTTGGACGAGTTGAGTCAAAGGACACGTGTCATCGACCCATGGCTCGAAGATCTCGGATTTGGGGGGCAGTGATCTGGTGAGCTGCGCCTTGATTGGGCGCAGGAGGAGGTTGCGGCTCATAACCTTTAAGAGTTACAAACCATTTAGGGCGCATGGCTTTTGAGGCGCATGTAGGTGACCTTCCTTCTGTCTTTCGGGATCAGAGATCAGTCCGGGGCGCATGGCTTTTGAGGCACATGCAAAGCTTCAACTAGAGACTCTTTTTCTGTCTTTAGGGATCAGTGAAGGGCCTGAGGCGCATGGCTATTGAGGCGCATGCTGGTTTGGACGCATGGCCGTAGAAGCACATGCGGATGGCCACGTGGCAGTAGCCGTCGGAGTCATGATGATGCTGACGTTGCCGACGCTTCGTTCTCTGAAAAAGCTGTCAACTGTTCAGACTTTGGGAAGCGTGCTGCCAACTCTGGTGTCAGTTCAGCATTTAATGTTTGTGATGTTCGATGGACAGCTGAGTGGGCACATTGGTTGGTGTTCCACTCGGCATGGAGATGTGAGGGGGGCACATCCTCTGTGATACGCCGGGTACTGTAGGGCGCGTCTGTGTGATACGCCTGATGCTGGAGGGCGCGTCCATGTGATGCACTGTTTCTGGCGCATCCAACATGTCTTTTAATGACGCGGCTGTCTCGCTCCTCGAGTGCTATAAATAGCTGTTTGGCTGAATTCGAGGCGTCCGGTTCATCCATTTAATGCAAATTCATTGCACAGAATTCGGAGAGTAATCCACTTGGTGCGTGGGTTTGATTTGTCCGACCTATAAATAGTGGCATGGAGAGAAGGTTTGCTCCTCATTCCCTCACGTACTTCCAACATGAACTTGGATATGTGGGTGCATTCTGTTGACGAAGTGCTCCCGAGGGTGAAGATGAGACGTCGTGTTGTCTTCGATGCTCTTGAAGGTGACTGTTACATCCAAGAGACGGAGTCGAGGGCTTCTGAGGCAGGCGAAAGGTGCCTGTTGCATCCAAAGATAAGGATGTTCGGGCCTCGTCTCCGTTATTCCGGAAGAGCCGTAGATCGAATGGCGGTGCTAGGCTCTCTCTTCCTTCAAAGTGGGTGCCGCCTACTTTGATTGTGTTGAAAGCTCCTTGTGCCATGATTTCGATCACGGTCTTCCTTGGTCTTTGGAGGCTTTTTCGAAGCCTCCCCTGGCCACAGCATTTGCGGTGCTCTTCTCTCCCTTGGTTCTAGCCAGAGGGTTAAATGCTTTGCTTGGCGAAGCACTTATCAGGCGAGCCTGGCTGGAAGAGCGGCACATAACTGGGCTCTGCTCGGCCAGGTGAGCCTGGTTGGAAGAGTTGCACATAACTGAGCTGCTGAAGGGATGCACATAACTGAGCTGGATGCACATAACTGAGCTGCTGAAGAGATGGTAGGATGCGCCTGGCTGGAGCGCATGACATCTGCTGTGCCTGGCTGACAGCGCATGATGACTGCTGCGCCTATCGGAAGGCGCATGGTGGTTGCTGCGCCTATCTGGAAGGCGCATGGTGGTTGCTGGATGTAGATCTAGGATCCTTCCTTTGTAGAAATTCTCCTTTGTACCATCTTTTCTAGACATGTAATAGACTTTTATATATAAAAAGTCCTTCTTCGAATGTCTATGGCTTACTCGATTAGCTGTCTGAGTTCTGGCGCATATAATGCCTGGCGCATGGGCTTTCTGGTTGTGAAATTCCATGCTTCTACAGTCGGGGTCAATTTAGTTTTGAGAACTTGAATCAATTTTGGTTATTAATTCTTGAGACGTTACACCTTAAGGCTATGATGTTAAATTTAGAGAGTTAGTAATAGGGAAGAGAGTCTAACTATATGCAATAATGATACGAAATTGAATAAGGTATTGTAAGAAATGACTAGAGACAGAGAGAACACAAGGATTTTAAATTATAGGAATTATTTCTGGATGAAAAAAAATGTGTAGAATTCAAAAAGATAATAATTGAAAGTGAACGTTGAAGAAATATGAAGGTTGATCTATAAATAAGAATAATTTTGTATGACATAGTGGTATTGGGATTGAGTAACTACGAGACTCGATTTAAACAAGTTCAAGGATTTCATAAACTGGATTTATGGGTTTCGGATCTAAATTAGGACGATGTGGAAGAATTTGAAAATTTGATTAAATGAATAAGTGTTGACTCCTAATTAAGACGGGTATGTTTCATGGAAAAAAAAATTTCTTTTGAAGTTAAAAATTTTGTCTATGGTGATTATGGTAAAGGTTTAGATGACTAAATGTTATAAAATTTCTATGATAGTTATATAAAGGTTGATTTCATATTGGGACTTGTGAGAAAAAAAAATAATATGATTTAGCAAATGACAGACTTGATGGTATTAGAGAGAGATGATTAACTTGACTCCTTATAAAATCTTCCTTTGTTTTTCCCCAAAGTGTTTTCAATATCATTGAATCTTAGCTCCCTTAATCACGACCAATCGGATTTGATCATCTTCTCTTATCATATTAATATCGTGGGTTGTACTCAATTGAATTAAAATTTGATTATGGCCTGAATCTCTATCCTAGTAAGCTCGACTTAGATCGTATCGAGACTAAATTATTCTTAATATATCTTGATTGGATTTCCATGAAATTGACTTTCATTCTTAAACTTGTGATTTGATTTTTCTTTGATTAGTACCCCTTTCAGATAATTGGTAGTTACCCTTGTTTTATTTTTATTTTATTTTGATGATACAAGTTTTTATATAGATGGTAGACTGCCTTACAGTTTTGATGATTTGTTATTTCTGTAACTTTTCTCGTTTAGCACCCTAGACTGCTTGTGTATTTGATACCCTACGACCGAATCAGTTAGTATGACTAGTATACCTAGATGAGACTTTCACTACCACCGTATGCCATGACCCTGGACGTTGTCTTTTTTTGATGGTATGATTTGTTTAAGTTCTGGTACTTTGATTGTGGGGGTTTGACCTAGAGGGAGTAGGGACATTTTAATTTCGAGGATGAAATTTTTATAAGGTGGGTAGGATGTGAGCACCTTGAATTTCGAGTTGAATATTTTTTTATTTTATTTTATTTTTTTGATTGATTGGTTTTGATTAATATTTTATTTATTTATCTGTAAGTGTACTTTTTCATGCCATTGTTATTTGGAGTATCAGGGATGTTCAACTCTGGAAATCTTCTTCACGAGTTTTGGAGTGGACATGATTATCTTCATGACGGTATATAGTGTCCCATCCAAACTTGTTCCCTTGTACTCTTTCTGCTTTGCTGAACTTCGGGTCGATTAGACCGTTTGATTATTAATTGATTTTCCCACTCTTTTCCTTGATCATTTTTAGCACATTACCGTGACTTTTAATTTTGGAGCGCAAGACCAGTCAGTTTCTTGAAACCAACTCCTCATTGATGATCTACTCGAGACGCTCGTCACCCATGACCTTCGTGTCCCACTCAGACACGTCATTTTGTGCTCCATTTGATTCGCACAACTTTTTCGACACGTGACCCGATTTTATTTCACTCTACGGTGTCACATTCATCTTCCAACTTGATTTGTGGGTCCCCTGTCGACCAAACCTGTCAGCCCCAACTATGGACATGGCCCACATTGAGCCTACTACCCGTCCGCCACTTGTGTCCCATTTATTGGAATCTCCATGTGCTACTTATTTACTCATGATCATCAACGCCCAATTTTAATTCGATTTTTGCACAATGTCCGGTTTTTACCCAATCCGGCTCCACCGAACCCAGCCCAGCTTCGTGTTATTCTCCATCACCATCATCCTCAGCTTCATTACCCTTGAAAAATACTAAATATCTTCTACCTATTTTAATATTTATTTGAATTTTCTGTTGAATTAATCTATATTGGAATGACCCATTTCCTATAAATTAATTTCTAGCCACTTGATTCTCCTAATCAATCCCCACCCTACATTTTCCCAAACACCCATACAAAACCCCCTCATAGCCACATGCCGGCCCTAACTCTAAGGAGATAGAGCTTTTTCTCTCTCATTTAATACATCTCTTTCTCTCTCTCTCACTATTCTTATTTTCTACCACACAAACAACTACAACAACAAAGACAACAGCAGCATCTCCAACTCCACACACCCGACCACACAACTTCCCGACCACCCTTCTTCCTCCTGGCCCGGCCATCCTCGTCGTCGGCCACCGCCGACCTCCTCCACTTCCTCTTCCTTTCTCTCCTCCCATGGAGCCATCACCACCACCATCACCATTTTTTCTGCCACCACCTCCAACACCAAACCGCCGCCACCACTGGAGCCATCACCACCACCTCCTCCCGCCGTCGCCGTGCACAGCGCGTCACCGCCGTCGCCGTGCACAGCGCGTCGCCGCGCGCGACAGTAGCGCACAGCGCAGCAGCAGCCAGTCGGCCGCGCGCGCGTGCAGGCGCCACCGCCGCCGTGGCCGGTGGGGACGACCCCCCCGCCGCGCACCCTACGCCGCCTTCCCTAGCGGCCAACGTCCTCCGGGACGCGCCGTCGAGGCGATTCGTGCGTTTTGAACGACGTTCCGTCGTGACGAGCTCGGAAACGACGCTAAAATTGTGCCCCGTCGCAGCAACTTCGCGCACATTTTCCTGGAGATCCGACCATTGGATCGGAGATTTCTTTACTCCGTCGCAATCTCGGTAAATCCACCTTCGTTCATGTCAATTTTCGTCCGTTAATTTTATCGTTTGATACATGAAAACCGGCCACCAAGTTGACCGTTTAAATTGTATTAAATTTGGACAGTTTCGTGGGGCCAACTTCGTCAGCTTGTATCTCCTCCACTGCAGCTCCGTTTGGCGTACTACCAGTTCTTGTGCGAAGCTGGTATAACCGTCTTGCTACCCCTTCAATTTCGTTTCATTGTGAGCTTGTTTGATTGGTTGAATTGGACGCCAAAGTTGGCCGTCCGAATTCGTAATTTCCAACTTGTAAAATTCCATTTTTGAACACGGGACTCCAGATTTTATTTTTGACACCACCATTAGACTTGTAGCGTCGTTCCGGCATATTTTCATATAAAATTTGTTAGATTTAGAGAACGTGGGCCCGGGCACGTTTTTCAGTGCATAACGGGTCCTACTTTCTGGGTCAACGGAACTTTTTGACGCTGACTCATCGGAATCCAATTCCGGATATACCATTGAGTTCGTATCGTCATTCTGGACTCGTTGACATATAATTTGCTAGGTTTTGGTGGACATTGGGTCTGGCACGCATTTCGGTGCAAGTCGGATACCAATATCCGGGCCAATGGGTCATTTGAGATCGGCTCATCGGAATCCAATTCCGGAGAAACCGTTGAGTTCGTACCATCATTCTGGACTCGTTGACAGGTAGTTTGCTGAGTTTTGAGAACTTTGGCTCTGGCACGCATTTCCGTGCAAACCGGAATTCCAAGTTCTGGTCAACGGGCAAAATGGAGATCGGGTCAACGGAATCCAATTCTGGAGATACCGTTGGGTTCGTATCGACATTCTGGTTTCGTGGACATAATTTGTTATATTTTATTGACTTGTTTTCTTGCACGTTTTTCGATGCAAAACGGCTCCGACACGGACACCGTTTTGACCCGAAATTACCTTTTTGCCCTTATGTCCAAATTGGACCGTTGGGTAGGCTATCCTAGCTAATTTGACCATTCTGGACACGTTGGCAATGTTCATTTCATCGTCCGACAATGTTTGTTGATAATTTCTCTGAGTTTAACCTTTTTATAATTAATTAATAATTAATTCATATAATTTTCGTATTTCGGGATTAGTACAACGAAACTGAGATCAGTCAATTCCAGTGATCTCACATCGCTGAAATTGACAAGTTGGATACGTGGATTACTACAATAAGATTATCAACCTTACCGATAATCTTCTTATCTCGATTGTGTGTCGTAAGTTTCGACGTACAAATAATGAAGTACACTTTATTTAGACTAGAATTGACCCTGTTTGACCAGAGTTGACCAGTTGACCCAAAGTCAACTATAAGTCAACACTTGACCTAGTTTGACTAGATTATTGACCGAAGTCGACCTAGAGTTGTTTTGACTTAGAAGAACCTAGAATAATGTAGATTGATTATAGAGATTCATTTATTACAACTTGAACACTTTGTAACCTGTGTTGCTTTAAATAGGACTCTGTGGCTTCAGTGGGACCCCCCTATACTTATCAGCTGTTCAGGTTATCGAGGCGAGTACATTCTCTGATCATTTTATATCCTGCTTAGAATTATTTCCTGCAGTAGTTTACTTTACTTGTACTGTCACGTTGGTCACACGGATTGGTACTATATGGATCCTTTCTTGAGATGTTATCCTTAGGGAGCATCGGGTACTCTATGTTCTGTGCGTTTCACTTTTATAGCGTATCATATGCTTCTTGGTTCTTTGATCACTTACGACATGTACCCTCATGATCGTAGAGTCTTCCTGGAATCTTACACTGTTGGGTTACCCCCAGAATCCCCATTTTTATGGGACTTACACTGTTAGGTTACCCCCAGAATCCCCATTTTTATGGGACTTACACTGTTGGGTTACCCCCATAATCCCCAGTTTTATGGGACTTACACTGTTGGGTTACCCCCAGAATCTCCATTTTTATGGGACTACTATGTATCACCTCCGGGGTCTACCACCCTTCGGGGGCTTATCACCTTCGGGGTCTATCACCTTCGGGGTCTGTTACATATCATATAACATAACCTGGCTGGATCCTTGTGTATTGATCGGGGGTACGGTAGAGTATTGCATGTTCATATTGTACTCTGACTCACTAGTCACTGCTAGTTCCCTATGTATAGTAGATATTTCTATTACAGTTCTCTCTCTGTTTACATACTGCACTTCCTTCAGTACTTGTATCTTACTTTACTGTATGTTTTTACTTTCTAACCTGCTATGATCTGTTGAGATGTACTGTACTCGCTCCAGTCCTAACTGGATCTGTTGATAAATTTTACAGATAGCTTGGAGGTGCCTGCTAGCCTAGAGGAGACACAGTAGAGGTTGTTTAGATAGTTATTTCATTTTGTCTGGAGTTGTATTTTAATTTGTGGATTACTGTATTGAGTTTTGAGATGTATTTATGGGTTTATGTATCTTAGACACTTAGACTTCTATTTCCTGTATCTCTTTTGGATTTCATATTTTATCTATCTTTATCATGCTCTACCTTAGATGTGATTGAGACTGTATCTGCTATATCACCCCCATTCGGGGAGTATAAACTGTTTAGTCTTATACTGTTATATGCATTGAGACCTAGGACAGCGTTCTACCGTCGACACTGCGGCGTAGGCTGGGCGTTGTTACGTTCTCGTGCCCTAACTCTAGGGCGCGGGTCATGACACTAACGTTCCAAATGGCCGAAGTCTGGCCGAACTTGGGCCGAGTTCTCCTGAGGTTCTGCCAGTTCATTTTTGGAGAAAATAAATTTTGGCTTTTTGAACAATCCTTCAGAAGCTTTTTATAGAAAGAATATTTTTCAAAAATATGGATAATTTGTAAAAGAATAGGATGGTTTTGAAAAACATTTTCGGATAGCCCATTTGCCAGTTCGATTCGGTGTACAATGTATTCCTAGACTCAATAAAATAAAAATTACATTGCTTAGCAGGAAATACATTCTGAATGACAAACGGCTTAAGTCTTGAACATTGTTGATAACCATTGTTGAACAGTATCCAAAACGTCGTAGGTAAACATCTGAGTTGACTTGTATTTATATCGAGACAGAGTTTGAGCAATTATTAAAATCAGGTTTGACCATGACCAATAGGCCAACAATCTCCCCCATTTTGATAATTGACAAACCTTGCCGATATAACATCTAAGCTTGGAATCAAATCAAAATAGTATTCACAAAAATTGTTCATAACCTGTATTCAAAAAAAGTTAGATCCTTATTTCTCCCCCGTTGTCACTTAGCAAAATAATTACAAAAGAGAAAGCTCCCCTGCAATCAATACATAAGTAAAAATCAGTGAAGAAACACAAAAAAAATAAATAATCATGACGGGCATGGTAGAAATAGTAAGAGAAATAGATAGAATATAACAACAACACAGACATGTATTTGTCACAGGCAGTTAATAAAGAATAAAGCAACAAAAGATAGATAGTGTTACTATAAACTGAAACAAAAAAGTGCTGAATAATAGACTATGATGCTAAAACTGAGACATAATCAAAAACAACCATGTCCATGAATAATCACATAATAGAAAAAGTACTGATAATAACTATAAAAAGTACTGATAAAATCTTTGAATGTCGGAGCATTTCCAAGTAAACATAAGACAAAAAGTAACAGTCTCAATAATTTGACATCTCAAAACTTATCATCATCAACATCATCATCATCAGCTGCAGCTCCAGCATGTCCAGAAGGACCAGTTCTAGAAGT